>CM059440.1:14508739-14635897 GCA_030390025.1 Squalus acanthias
GTGAAAGCTATGAATACTATAGCCCCCCAAAAGAACAGCTAAACCTCAATTAAATTAAAAAAAAAACCATCACATTAATAAAATAAGTATAGTTAAATAAATTAACCATTTTAAATAAAAAATTAAATTTTTGAAAAAATTTAAAATCTTTTAAAAAGTTATAAAAATAAACTTACCTGTCTTTAAAGTCTCTAAAAAAGATATACCTGTTAAAAAAAATTCAAAATAATACTTAATTCACTACTTACCTTGTTAAAAGTGGGTCTTACTCCTTTTTTTATGTGTAAAATCTTCCATACTCACCTGCGCGTTGAAACCACAAAGTGCACTGCATGCGCGCAGCCTGTAGCGCGCACGCGGTGCACCTAGGACCCGCCCCCTTTTCCATTCACCAAGTGCCGGTTTTCAGCGCATGCGCAGTGCATGCAGAAAACCGGCAATTGGAGACCGAATACGCGAGAGTACACAGTGCGTACTCTCGCGTATCAACACAAATTTTTGGGCCAATAACTATGAAAGAATTTAATGGTCAGATTTAGTTCCCAACATCACCATGTCAGATTGCCTCAATCTCTCACCATACAGGTGCTGGAATGTTGGGGACACCTGCAGCTTAGATTCTGATGGGCCTCTGCCCTCCTGAACTTTAACCCCGTGTCATCGGCCTATATTCAGGCCTGGTTCTTGAGTTGTCGGCTATTTTGAAGCTGTTGATCAGTTTTGGTTGCTACTCCAGGTTGTCCCATTGCCCTCTGTGTTATCGGTAACTATGGAAACACAGTTCCCCGCAGCCTGACCTTTCGAACTCCAATGATCAGTCTGTTGTGCACCCACCACCTTTCTGTTCCTCTCCAGCTGGTTAAGACCTGCAATGAAGGAGCTCGGAGGATGGAGCGGACCGAACAGATGTTCACCATCCAGACACAGCTGGACTTTGGGAAAATCAAGGTATTGTGCTCAGATCGGTCTCTGCCTGTATTCTGTGTGTGTGTTTTCTCTCGCACTCACTCGCTATTATCCTCACCATTCACCGTCTGCCTGTACTTTGTGTTTTCTCTCAGTTCCACTATTGTTCACTCACTGGCGATGTTAATGTTTGTTCATTTCATTCTTCTCATCTCCTTCTTTTCTCTCTCTCTCTCCTCTGTGGCTCTTTGTCGCTGCTTTTTCACTCCCTCTCTCTATACCTCCCTCCCTCCCTCCTCCGCCTCCTCCTTCCCTCCGCCTCCCTCCTGCGCCCTCCCTCCCTCCCTCCTCCCCTGGCTGGCTCTCTGGTTCTCTCTCTCTCTCTCTCATGGTGGGCAGTGTTAGTGACTCTCTCTTGTATTCTAGGGTTTCCCTCTCATCTCTACATCAAGATGGCTGCAGAAAAAAGGGGAGTTGACCGTGTTTGTGGAAGAATCCGGAATCTTTCGCAAAGTGTTTGGGAAGCAAAGCTGTTTCCTCTTCCTCTTCAATGATGTGTTGATTGTTACCCGGAAACGAAGGTATCTCGGCCTTGCTGGCCGTCCTCAATCACCAATATTTGTGTAGTGACCGAGTGTGAGGGTGTGGAGAGCGTCGCGGTTTGGCTGAAGTCTGTGCTGATTGATTGTGTCCCCTCCTGTTGGCCATTGTCCGACTGGCCTGGTCTGACTGGGATGTTTGGGCCTGGACTCAAGTCATGGAAGGCTTGTCGTGATCTGCCTGTTTCCAACTTGAGACTCTGTGTCCATTAACCCCTCAGGGCCCAGAGCGTCCCAGGAAAATGTGACTGCTCGTGTCCCTGCGGCTAAATGGGGATTTAAAATTCTTTTTGCTTCCAATTTTCTCTCTCCTGGCAATTCTCTCTCTCACATTCTTTCTCGTTCTTTCATGCTCTCACTCACTCTGTCTCTCACGCTCGTGCTTGCACGCTCTTATTTTTACTCTTCCCCTCTTACTCTGATCCTCTCTCTCTCTCTCTCTCTCTCTCTGTCTCACTCTCTCGTGCTCTCTTGCGAACCCTCTTGTGCGCTCTCTTTTTCACGATCACTCTTGAACACTTTCCCTCGTGCACCCTTTTGTGCTCTTTTGGTCTCTCCTGCACTCTCTCTCTTGCGCGCTCACTCGCTCTTTTGGTCTCTCTCTCAGGCTCTCCCCCTCGCCCTCTTTCTTTCGTCATCTCTTTGTCCCCTCCTCAGAAGTGCTGCTCCTTTCTGGTTCGGGGTGGGGGGTGTTGCATGGGGGAGGGTGGGGCCATGGGGCGGGGGGGTGTGGTGTCGCAGCCAAGCCTGATGTCCTGACTCACGCACTGTCACCCGGGGGGGTGTCCCTGGGTAGTAATCCAGAGCTACACCCCTGACTGTAGCCCACCAGCACTGGGACCCACTGAAGAGCCTATCCTGTCGATCAGCTGGACCCCTGAATTGATCGTGGGACCCGTATGCCTCAGTGCCACCCCTGCTGGGGCATTTGCCCAAAATGGCATGGGGGGGAAACCGTGTTTGGGGCCATTGATCTCCAAACCCTGGTTTGGAGACTGTATCCTGTCAGTTATTAGTCATGTGTGTCCCCTCCACCCCACCCCCACTCCATGTGCCCGGGGGGTAGTGGGTCACCTGACTTCTCCCATGGCTCAATGTGGGAGGACTCACTGTGTTGGCACTTCATGTTCCATCTGTAAGCGTTGCTAGGGTTGGCCGGTGCGGGGGTGGGGTTGGGGGGGGGGGTCAGAGGTCGAGTCCGTTTCGATGATGTCACCTGTGACGGCCCCGGGGGCTGATGGTTCCGTCCTTTCTCGGCAGTGAGGAGAGCTACACGGTGCAGGACTACGCCACGCTGGACCAGGTGGAGGTGGAGGCGGTGGAGAGTAGTGAGTCGCCCCACTCGCCCCCGGCGAAAGCCGCGGGAGGCGGGACGGTCCCCCGCACCGGCTCCAACACTCACCTCTTCAAGATAATCATGAAAAAGAACAGTGCCGGTGAACTGGAGCAATTCGTCTTCGCCACGGACTCCCAGTGAGTACAATCAATCGGCCAGCTCAATCCGAGTACTGCTGCCCCCTCTGGCCCACTGTTATTCTCGGCCATTTCCGAAAAGGATCCTTCCCCCCAATTTCCTCCCTTTCCCCTCCAATTTCCTCCCCTTTTCCCCTCCAATTTCCTCCCTTTTCCCCCTCCAATTTCCTCCCTTTTTCCCCTCCAATTTCCTCCCTTTTCCCCCTCCAATTTCCTCCCTTTTCCCCTCCAATTTCCTCCCTTTTTCCCCTCCAATTTCCTCCCTTTTTCCCCTCCAATTTCCTCCCTTTTTCCCCTCCAATTTCCTCCCTTTTTCCCCTCCAATTTCCTCCCTTTTTCCCCTCCAATTTCCTCCCTTTTTCCCCTCCAATTTCCTCCCTTTTTCCCCTCCAATTTCCTCCCTTTTCCCCCTCCAATTTCCTCCCTTTCCCCCCTCCAATTTCCCCCCTTTTTCCCCTCCAATTTCCTCCCTTTTCCCCCTCCAATTTCCCCCCTTTCCCCCCTCCAATTTCCCCCCTTTCCCCCCTCCAATTTCCTCCCTTTTTCCCCTCCAATTTCCTCCCTTTTCCCCCTCCAATGTCCTCCCTTTTCCCCCCACCCAATTTTCTTCCCCGTTGACCAAGACTCTTACTGGGGTTCGGTTCCATGGGCCGTCCGACTCAACCAAATCCCCATTCTCCACATATGAGCTCAAATGGTGAAAGGGCGACCAGCTATTCTACCATGTGGGGCATTGCAGCCGAGGTCCATGTTGGTCCTCACCCGCCTCCATGGGAAAGTGGAGTTGAGGTCGAAGATCAGCCATGATCTTATTGAATGGCGGAGCAGGCTCGAGGGGCCGTATGGCCGACTCCTGCTCCTAATTCTTATGTTCTTATTCAATGATTCATTGCCGGTGCCCCAGACACACCAGCTGGGATCCACCGCTTCGGCCCGAGCCTTGAACCTGAGACCTTGCCGCTCTGTGTGGCGGCAGGCGGTTACATCTCACCACCGGGGCCCATCTGTCTGTTAGCCCAGAGGTATCGCTCATTTATAAAAATATCATTGCTGTGAATCCCTTCAGATACAGGACTTTGGTTATTTCCTTGTTGAAGCCCCGTAAGTTCCTGCTGGCCACCTGCCCCGGCAGTTTATTCCGTACGTTGATCAACTAGTTGCTAAAGTTCTGCCAGACGTGCCTATTTATTTATTATTTATTCATTTGTTCTTGGATTTGCCCATCCCTCATTTCCCTGAGGGCCTTGAGTCAACCACGTATTGTGAGACTGAAGTCTTCACATAGCCCGGACTGGGAGTGGGAGCGGCCTGTGGCCCGGACTGGGAGTGGGAGCGGCCTGTGGCCCGGACTGGGAGTGGGAGCGGCCTGTGGCCCGGGCTGGGAGTGGGAGCGGCCTGTGGCCGGGAGCGGCCTGTGACCTGGACCGGGAGTGGGAGTGGGAGTGGGAGCGGCCCGTGGACCGGGCCGGGAGCGGGAGTGGGAGCGGCCTGGGGACCGGGCCGGGAGTGGGAGTGGGAGCGGCCTGGGGACCGGGCCGGGAGTGGGAGCGGCTGGTTGCTTTTGCTGAGGAACATTTAATGAGACAGTTGAGTTTTTCTGACAATCCGCCCATTTTTCTGATCACTTATTTTTCTGGAAAAGAAAGAAAGTCTTGCATTTATATAGCACCTTTCACGACCACCGGACATCTCAAAGCACTTTACAGCCAATGAAGAACTTTTTGGAGTGTAGTCACTGTTGTAATGTGGGAAACGCGACAGCCAATTTGCACACAGCAAGCTCCCACAAACAGCAATGTGATAATGACCAGATAATCTGTTTTTGTTATGTTGATTGAGGGATAAATATTGACTAGGACACCAGGGTAACTCCCCTGCTCTTCTTCAAAATACTGCCATGGGATCTTTTATGTCCACCTGAGAGCGCAGGTTTAACGTCTCATCTGAAAGACAGCACCTCCGACAGTGCAGCACTCCCTCAGCACTGCACTGGGAGTGTCAGCCTAGCTTTATGTGCTGAAGTCCCTGGAGTGGGACTTGAACCCACAGCCTTCTGACTCAGAGAGCGTGCTACCAACTGAGTCATAGCTGACACCTCACACATCACCAGCTTATTTAAAAAATTCAATTTCGCAACATGCCCTGGTTAGATTTGAACTCCCGATCTCTGGGTGGTTGGGCCTGTACATGGTGACCGACCCCACCTTATCTTCGTGACTATCAGCTTGTGGTTCTTTGAGCAAATATGGACAGAATCACTGAATAGGGACCTCTAAACGCTGGTGAGAATCCAACTTCATAAAATTGAATAATTTGAGTAAATTCAGTGCTCCCAGTGGAGAGGCCAGCTCTAAGGGAGTACTGGGTGGGGTGGGGGGTGGTTAATGTTCCTGTTGTCGCCCTACCTCAACCCGCACTCCCTTCAAGTACCCAGTTCAGTCACAGTCAATCAGCAACCCAGATAATCTTGAATCTGCGTCCCTTTTATCGGAGGCAAGGCAAGTGTTTGTGGAATTAACGCACCTCCGGTACGTTAAAGCTCCAGACTAATGAATATGTGTCCTCTATAATAATTAGAAAGGGGGTCGGACGGGAGTTTTGCTTGTGGGAGGTTTCGGGATGGGGGAGATTTTAGTCAGACACCGCCATCTGCTGGATGTCAGAAGCACTGCATAAGTGCCAGTTCTTGGTTGGTCAGCCAACCTACCTGCCGCTGGAGAGGTGCCAGGGGCCTCGGGCAAACGGCAGTGGTGCCATGCCTGAGGCTGCAGGTGTGGGGAAGGGGTGGGGGTGGTTAACAATGCCGGGGTTTGGCAAGGCTGCAGGCGTTCAGGTTACGGCGTAATTTGAGCATCGCTGCTTTTTTTTTTTCCCCGCTGCAGGAGTGACCGAGCTCGATGGATCAATGCCCTCCTGGGGAAGCACGACGACCTCGTCAATAAAGAAGGTACGGAGACTGGCGCGTCTGCACGGCAAAGGCTGAGGTCACGGCGTCACGCGACACAGCCTGACTGAACGTGGTCCTCGACAGGCCGAACGAGGACACTCCCTTCCCCCACAAACCCTCTGATCTCCCCCCGGGTCTGTGCTGAGTTAGCTGGTATCAGTCAGGATGGTAGTCTATGGGGAGGGAGGGGGGTGGTGAAGGTTACAACTGGACTTCACACCTTGTGTGGAAGGGGGAAAAACCGGCCAAGGTTGGTCTGCGGCGTCCTGTGTACCTACACTGGCTCTCTGGTCTCGTACATGAAGGCTGGTGATGTGGGCTGAGGTACCTCCGGGGTGGCCGGCTCCCTCAATGGTGACCCAGCAGGAGAGGGAGGGGCAGCACCGAGGGGCTCGCCGTGCCCACGCACCCCGTCTAAAGGAGGGAGAGTAACTGGCTGAGGGGGGTGGATGGGGAACCCATATCCCAGAGTTGGGAGTGAGGCTACAGTGATCCCTGCTGCACTGGGTTCCAGGTTCTTGCTAAACCTACATCGGCTCCCAGTCCACGATTTTAAAAATTCTCATCCTCGTGTCCCTCCATGGCCTCACCCTTCCCTATCTCTGCAACCTCCTCCGGCCCTCCGAGAACGCTGCGTTCCTCCAGTTCTGGCGCATCCCCCACTCTTTCACTCCACCATTGGTGGCCGTGCCTTCAGCTGCCTGGGCCCTAAGCTCTGGAATTCCCTCCCTAAACCTCTCCACCTCTACCTCTTTCGCCAGGCCTTTGGTCATCTGTCCTAATATTCCCTTACGTGGCTCGGTGTCGATATTTTGACTGATAATCGCTCCTGTGAAGCGCCTCGGGACGCTGATGCACTGTGTAAATGCGAGTTGTTTTTATTGTAGGGAGTGACTGTGTTTCCATTTCTTCTCCCAGGCCTCCCGCAGGTGGAGATCATCAAGGCACATCTGGCCAAGCAGCCAGACGAGCTGTCGCTCCAGCAGACAGATGTGGTCGTCGTTCTCCAGAAGGTTGACGGTAGGTCTGAGGCGGCGAGCCTGCCATCTGGCAGAGTCTCCACGGTGCGAGTCTCAAGTTAGACCTCCGGAGCTGTGTGGGGTTTGATCCCGGGGTGGGGGGGGGGGGGGTGTGTCGCTGTTACAATTGGGCCCAAGCCTACCTGGGCGAGGGAGGAGAGAGATAATCAACCAAACCGGGAAGGGCCCCCACTCTGGACAGCGAGCCACTGGGCCCTGATGGCAAACAATGCGTGCAGCCATTGGTTGAGGGCAGGGTTGGGTCAGCTGTGCGCCCCTCCTCGGTCGAATAGCCTGTCCACACTCACCGTCTAGGCTCACACAATGGCCAGGACAGGATGGGAGAAATAGAATCAAAGATTCATACAGCACAGGAGGAGGCCATTCGGCCCATTGCGCCAGCGCTCTCTGAAAGAGCTCTCCAATTAGTCCCATTTCTCTGGCCTTTAAATGTTTTCATTTTCAGATAATTACCCAGTTCCCTTTAAAAGCTAGGGTGGATTTTGCTTCCTTCGCTGTTTCTAGTCGCGCATTCCACACCCTGTGTGTGTTTTTAAAAAAAGCCCAGGTTCTCCTAACCTCCCACTTTTTCTTTGGTGATTTTAAAAGTTATCCCTTGGGGCCCCAGCCAGTGGAGAAAATAGGGAGCAATAAACAGAGTGAATATTGACCCCACTGTGTCAGCCAATGAGTTGGAGGCGGGGGCGCGACCTGTGGATTTAATTTATAGGAGTCTCTGAACTCATGACTGAAACTACAGCAAAGTCTCCTGATAAAAGCAGGGTTATTTCACCATCAAAATCCACGAGTGGAGGATAGTTCCATACAAATGATGTGTGTAAAATCAATCCCAGCCACTTCCAGCACTGCGGTCTCCCGACGTGATTGACGGGGAATTAGCCAGTCATCTCCATTCTGGCCGGGACTTGTGGGGTCACGCGATGCAACCTATGTTTTAAAAATAATTTTCTTTCTGTGAAGTGTTAACCCGTGTTGGGGGAGCAGCTCCACTGATGCCAGCTGCCCAGTGGCACCCCAGCCAAGGGTCCTACCCTCATGTACAATGCAGTCTAGACATTACGTGACGGTGGGATAGTCAACTGTGGTGGGCATCACAACCCCGCCCTCACCCGGCAAGTGCTGGTGGGCCTTAGCCCTGCGCTGTGGGCCTTGCTGGAGTGATGCAATTGGTTTAATCGCTCCTGGGCTCGGGGCGGGGATGGGGGTTGGAAAGTGGCCATGTGTGGGTGTCAGATGAGAACAGGTTTGCTCAGTTTCCGTGATGCCCCTGCAGTCAAATAGCCCGCTTATTGTTGAGGTGACTCGGACATAGTATTGGAGGCGGGGGCGGGGGTCTGGTTCTCTCATTGATCTGAGTGTATTAGCTGGGTGCCACTTGGGGAAAATATCCTGCTCCCTCAGTGCCGGTCTCGCGTACCCCCTGACCAGAGCGAATGCCCTCCCGCCCGGCTATAGCAGTTTTCTAGAGCCTGCACCCCCCCCCCCTGCTTTTGCTCCGCCCCTTTGACAGGATCTCCCCTTCCTCCCGATAGGCTGGTACTGGGGAGAGAGGATACGTGATTGGGAGAGAGGCTGGTTTCCCGAGTCGTGCGCCAGGGAGATAACCAATCGCATCGCAGTGCAGCGAAACGTTCAGCGAATGGAGAGGCTGCGGATCGAAACCGACGTCTAGCTCTTACAACAGAACCAGAGTTCCATCTTTCCACGCCAGGGCCCTGGAGTGATGGGGTCTGGATTTTAACAAGCCCCCAGGCTGTAGTTATAGACTTGAGGTAACTGGTTTCCGCCACTAGTGGTCGCCACCACACTGTGTAATCGTAGCACTGGGGCTGAATGATCCGTTGAAATGGCCATCGGGATTCCCGGGAGCTGAATATGTTGGCAAGGGGTGGGTAAGGAATATTTTTTAACGGAATTTGTCTCCTTGCTGACGATTACACCCTGTCCGTGTGTGTGGCAAGGCACTTTTAGAAAAATAATTTTTTAATATTTTTAAACTCAGGAACCATGTGACTGGGGGAGGATTTGGTGGGCGGGGGGGGGGATATGGGGGTGGGGGGTTAACCCCACTGTTACTGATCTTCCTGTGTACGAGTTCAACTCTTTATCCATGAGTGAAATTCCAGCTTTGTGAAAGCGGATTCAGTTCCAAGGCGTATCTAAGGTTACACGGTTATGAATTTTTCAACATCCAGCCTGGGGGGGTTTTAAAATCTTTGTGGAGAGTTTGCTGTAGATTGTCGTCAATCAACCTGTGGGAATTATTGCAGAGATCCAGTTCCAATGGACTAAACCATTGGTCGTTCACTCCAGCCAAACAGGGCTCCTGATCCACATCGAACACTTAAAGGTAGAATTTAAGCTTAAGCTATTCCCTGAACATATTTTCTAAAATGATAGCGAGCGAGCGTGTGTGAGAGTGAGTGTGTGTGTGTGTGAGAGTGAGTGAGTGTGTGAGTGTGTGTGTGTGTGAGTGTGTGTGAGAGTGAGTGAGTGTGTGTGTGTGTGAGAGTGTGTGTGTGTGTGAGAGTGAGTGTGTGTGTGTGTGAGAGTGAGTGTGTGTGTGAGTGTGAGAGTGAGTGTGTGTGTGTGAGAGTGAGTGTGTGAGTGTGTGTGTGAGAGTGTGTGTGTGTGTGTGTGAGAGTGTGTGTGTGTGAGAGTGAGTGTGTATGAGAGTGAGTGTGTGAGTGTGTGAGAGTGAGTGTGTGTGTGTGTGAGAGTGAGTGTGTGTGTGAGTGTGAGAGTGAGTGTGAGTGTGTGTGTGAGAGTGAGTGTGTGTGTGAGTGTGAGAGTGAGTGTGTGAGTGTGTGTGTGAGAGTGTGTATGAGAGTGAGTGTGTGTGTGTGTGAGTGTGAGAGTGAGTGTGTGAGTGAGTGTGTGAGTGTGTGTGAGAGTGTGTGTGAGAGTGAGTGAGTGTGTGTGTGAGAGTGAGTGTGTATGAGAGTGAGTGTGTGTGTGTGTGAGAGTGAGATCGACTGTGTCTAAGAGTGAGTAGAATATTAACTTCTGAAACCATCCAGTGAAGGCCCAAATCCTCACGCTCGCCATTCACGCCAGCCTGGTGCTCATTATCAAAGGGTGCTCACTGGAACACAGCCTACCCACACAGCTCCATGTGCCTCAGTAGAGAGAGCAGAGAGTGGGGCTTGCAGACAAAGCACCGTCTCTGTGAATCAGTAAGTGACCGAACACAGGCCAATAATGTGAAGCCTGAGGCTTCGCACTAGGGGTTGCCAACTCTGGTTGGCCGTATTCCTGGAGGTGTCATCACATCCTGCCCCCCCCACACACACTCCCGCCATTGGTCCATCGATACATCCATCATCGCGGCGCACCGCCTTCCCCCACCAATCAGAAAGCAAATCGACTCTTCGTTACCCGATTGGATGATTCTTGACTGTTGGGGGCCCCCCCAGGTCGAATATTTTTATAACTAATATACACTGATTTTTCTCCTGGGCTTTGCTCACAGCAGTGTCCGAGAGATTAGTCTTTAATTCCTGGAGACTCCAGGGCAGTCCTGGAGGAGTTGGCAACCCTACCTCCCACTTGCAATCATCCGGCCTTGCTAACGGAAAACTGAGGGGGAAACTGTTGTCAGTGAAGTGACTGTTGGAGGAGGCTGGGGTTACAGGTGGAATTGTGTATGTACTCCACAGATTGCGAGTGTTGGCGGCGTTCAGCTCGAGTGTCTGGGATCTGTCTGAGGTGATTATCACAACAAATATTGGGGGGTGGTGAAACAGGCCTGAAAGACTAAACCCTGTGTCTCTGCTTTGAAACCATCCTCCTCGATACCAATCAGTGAAGGGTTAGGTTAGAGGGGTCGGAGCCTTGGGGAGGGGGGGAAGGTCTGGTCCAGGTCTGTTCGCTTTGGTTCTGTATTATGTACTGGGCCATCTTTGCTGGTAATTTGTACTAAAGATGCCACAGATTAATTATCCTCGTGCCCCCGCCCCCCCCCCCCCTCCCCGATATCAGTGAACTGCCCGCTTCACCTCACGGATCGGTGAGAGACTAACGCGTTATAAAGTCTGCCCCCCGAGGCCCTTTCCCCATGGATCAAGCTGGTTACACCAATGCCTACAGTCCCCTGTGTGGCTCGAGGTGGTGAGCGCAGCGCCCCCTCCTGTCCGCTCCCAACATGGACGGTTTGCAGGTTCTCCGTTTCTCCCAGGGTTTCCGCAGATCTTCCGCTGAAGTTATGGCGGACAGGCAGGAACCCCTCTTCCCCCCCCCCCCCCCCCCCCCCACCTCAATGTGATCCTGAGCCAGGCAGCGTAGGTGGTTCCTGGGCTCGATTCTGCGCTGAGTTAACACGGTCTCGGCCTGGTCGAAGGAATGCTGCATTTGGCTTTAACGACCTTGGAGGAGGGAGAAGATCAGCCGGGGTCCCCCACGCCCCCATCCTGGTGCCAGCCAGCCAGCAGTGCACGTGTGTGTGTGTGTGTGTGTGTAGTCATTGGGTGATGCCCGCCACCATCAAATCGCCCGTTGACACTCACTGTCTGGGGTCATGCGTGAAGAATGACCACGGTCAGCCATGCCCGTGGAACTGTCCCCTCGCAAGAGGCATTGGTGAATTGCTAACTGCTTTCCACCCCGTCCGATTTTCTCTTCAGTTAAGTCAATGGGAAACACAATGGGCGGGTGTATAATGGGCGGGTGTATAATGGGCGGGTGTATAATGGGCGGGTGTATAATGGGCGGGCGATTTGCTATCGCCCATTTGGCACTACAGCCCGAGACCAATTTCACTCCCGATAGCTTATGGGGGTAGGGGGAAGGGTTTGGAGTGAGGGAGCATCCTTTAATTTTGAGAAGGGTTTTTGTTGCCCAGTATATTTTACCGATCCTAACCAGTACAAGCCAGCGATTTGGAAAGTGCGCTCTATTCTCGGGGCTGAAAATCTGAAGGGTGTAAGCTACTCGGGTATCGATCCGTTTCTCTGCTGAACTCCCCTTTGTCGAGATTACCGGCTCGTAACTCACCTCCTGCCGTCTGTTAGTTGCATTGGGAGTTGCCAACTGTTTATTAATTAAATGCCACATATTCCTGAGATTGCCGATCTTTAACAATGTACGAATAAATCTTACTTGCGATGTGATTTGGTGGTTTTCTGGAACTGTGCTTGAGGGTTTCTTCTGCTCTGTGTTGGGGATGAGCGACTGGAGAGAACCCAGTGAAGGAAAAGTAAGGAAGAACTTGCATTTATATAGCGCCTTTCGCAACCTCGGGACATCTGAAAACGCTTTGCAGCCGATTGTCAAAGTGTCATCTCTGTTGTAGTGTAGGTAACGCGGCAGCAAATTTTCGCACAGAAATGTGATAATGACCAGATAATTTGTTTTAGTGATAAATATTAGGCCAGGACACCGGGGAGAACTCCCCTGCTCTTCTTCGAATAGTGCCATGGGATCTTTTACACCCACCTGAGTGGGCAGACGGGGCCTCGGTATAGCGTCTCATCTGAAAGACGGCACCTCCGACAGTGCAGCAGTCCCTCAGCACTGCACTGGGAGTGTCGGCCTAGATTTTTGTGCTCAAGTCTCTGGGATGGGACTTGAACCCACAGCCTTCTGACTCGGAGGCGAGAGTGCTGCCCACTGAGTCACGGCTTGACACACAGTTAGGAGTGAGACTGGACATCAGATGTGTTGGGGTGGATTTATTTTTTTAACCCAAAGGGTAATCGAATCATGGAATAAAATACCAGGGAAGGACACTGAAGAAGACCATGTAAATGGCACTCAGTTTGTGTGTTGCTCGAGTGAGAAGGGATTGCAACATGGAGAGGAGTTGATGGCACTGATCTCGGGTAAAGGGATAGACCTGTTGGGGCCGTATGGTCTCTATCTGGTCCTAAAGATTCTTGGGTAGATTTTGGTCTCAACATTCTTCATGCTGAAATTCCTGGCAGGCTGTGATGGTGCCTGCCTCAGTATCGGCCCTACATACTTTGATTGCCCTCCATAAACTTGAGCTCATCCAAAACTCCGCTGCCCGGATTCTAACTCGCACCAAGTCCCGTTCACCGTCACCCCTGTGCTCGCTGACCTACACCGGCTCCTGGTCTGGCATCGTCTCAATTTTTAAAAAGTTCTCGACCTTGTTTTCAAATCCTTCCATGGCCTCACCCCCTCCCCATCTCTGTAACCTCTTCCAGCCCTACGGCCCTCCGAGATCTCTGCGCTCCTCCAGTTACGGCCTCTTGTGCACCCCTGCTTTTAACTGCTACACCATTGGCGGCCGTGCCTTCAGCTGCCTGGGCCCTGAGCTCGGGAATTCCCTGCCTAAACCTCTCCGCCTCTCCTCCTTTAAGACGCTTCTTAAAATCGACCTCTTTGACCAAGCTTTTGGTCACCTGCCCTAATTATATCCTTGTGTGGCTCGGTGTCAAATGTTGTTTGTTAACGCTGCCGTGAAGCACCTTGGGACATTCTCCGACGTTCAAGGCGCTAGATAAATGCAAGTTGTTGTTCAAACCTGCGGGTTAAAATAGCACCGACAGGAATGTAACACGAACACAATAACCAGTGTGCTAACAATCAGGGCCCAGGGGAGATGGGACCCCTGAGC
This sequence comes from Squalus acanthias, assembly GCA_030390025.1. Classification (NCBI taxonomy): domain Eukaryota; kingdom Metazoa; phylum Chordata; class Chondrichthyes; order Squaliformes; family Squalidae; genus Squalus; species Squalus acanthias. Next base: position 14,522,285 of record CM059440.1, read on the forward strand.
CATTAAACAGTTAAAAAATCAGCCGGATTTTCCCCATTGCTGGATTAGAAAACGAGCCTGGTGAGTTCGGAATCCTTTTATTATATTGTAAACGTGTACACAGGAATACAAACCGTTTCGCTAGAAAAACCATATTAATATTATAGCATATTAATATGAATAAAGCACAAATGGCCTGATAATTTATTCATATATTCATAATAGCCAATCTAATTTATTATTAAAATCAATCGTTGATATTTGTGAGATGTTTAGTCTCATTGAGAGAATCCGATCACTTTGCTTCTCGTTCCTGCAGTGCCGCTGACTCAATGGGAAGCAGATCTCCCAGTTTCGTATTCCTGTTAGTCGGAGCATTAAATTAGAGCTCTGAAGAACTGGTCCCAACAGCAACATAAAAAATATATATATCTGTTCACTATTAAGTCGCTGGGCACTGTAGGAAGAAGGAGCAGATGTCTTTGATGAGTCTAATTTTTAAAAGCCTCCAACATGTAAACAAACATAAACCAATTGCTGTAAGTCAGGCTGGAGTTCTCTTTGACTACAGACCATGTAGAACACAGGATTGGCACCTTTTAACCGTTCTAATGGGACGAATTCTTGAGTTCTACTGCTGATGAAAATTCAGTGAAAACTTAAATAAAAGGAGGTATAAGTGGAGGGTGAAATGGACCCTCCCTTTTATAAACCAGACCTTTGGTGAGAGAGGGATTTAAGCTCGTCCCTCCAACTTTGCCCTGACCCATTCCCCTGGGTCGGGAATCATTAGTGACGCAGGGCGAGCTCCCAGCGGGATTCTTGCCTCCAGGAGGGAGACTGCCGTCGCAGCATCAGCAGTGAAAGGGGCAGGGGTGCCCTGCCGAGGAATCTCGGCCACAGTTTAGGTGGTGTTCTGGCCGAAGTTGAGGCCTTTAGTAGGCCCCTCTCATTCCGTCGGAAGACTGCGGGGCCTTCAGCACTGCTATCCCAAGGTTTACCACGACCTGCGTCGGGCATTCCCGGGAAGCGGTGGTAACCGGGGCAGACGGAAGAGAAATGGACCAAAGGGCAAGCCTGCCCCTCCCCCACCCAGAATTAACATGGGACGGGCGGGGAAAGGGACCTGGCAGGAGAGGGGGGCGGGTGGAAAAATCCAAGTAGGAGGTGAGGAGGCACCAGTGGGTCTCTCTGCTTCATTTTCCAGCTACGATCTTGTCCCATTCCGGATCGCAGAGGAAAATCCAACCCTTAGTGTCCAGACTTTCACTCCAGAAATTCAGCTGCATCTGCTCAAAAATTGGGCTCTAGTTTGAAGCCAGGCCCGATGCCAAATTCTGCCCTCTGCATGGTGGATCTACCTCACAGGCCTGTCTCCCACCAGCTCACCTTCAACCGTTCTCCAGCAGGTTACCCTGTGCTCCTAGTTTACACCAGTGTTGCACTCTTTAAAGTTCATTTTGCCATCCACGTGAAGCACAGGCCTGAAGTAGTCTTAGAGATAATTGATGTGAAAGGTGAAAGGGCACAAAGTGACCCTGTGCTGACTGGGAGTCATCTTGAATACTGAGGTGGCAATTAAGTGGAATTGTATGTCATTTAGAGTTAATTTTTTTTAAAATATTGCATGATCTAATACTGTGGTCGTCATAGTAACTAGCTGGGTTAATGGGCGATGGTTGACTGTACTTGAAAGCTCTGCTGAAATGACCATAACACACCATCATACTATAAGCTTAAATACTGAAAGGAAGTCAAGTGAAATGAAAGCAGGTTTCATGGAGACGGCCGGCTAAGGTTGCTTCCCGGTCCTCCCCCATCCCTGATTCTATCTCTCCATTTTATTTTCATTGTTCTGTTTGTGCAGGAGAGAAAAAATATCAGTTAGCGTCTTTGCTTCCGCTGGTCTGGCCGGGTCGTGTAGACTTGCTTGTCCATTCTGCCTCCGAGATCGTTTTCAGATTGTCTCTGCCATCCATCGAGGTCCCTTAAACTCTACGTCTCCCGAGAGGTGACTACTCCAAGGAAAGGCCGATTGCCTCTCCCAGGAGCTTTGCAACCATGAATCAAAAGAGGGTGAGCCACACTTCAAGGCCTCCAATATCTGCCACGGTTGTGGGAGGACCAACTCCATTGGGCAAGTGACCTGAAGACCTTTTACAGATGTTTGGGATTTTTATTGTGTATTTTTAATTATTGGGTCACAGTGGGGGGTGGGGGCCATATTCAGGGTCAAGCTTGAACATAGAGAACAGCTAAACCAAGATGTCGTAGGTCGGCGAGAGCAAGTTTGGGTTTTACCAGCCTGTAGTGAATGGGAGTTGAGGAGGCCCACAGTGTTGAGGTCCCTGGAATAGAAGGTGTTGGAGGAGATTGAATCTTTATTTCAGGAGATTGAGGAAGTTGGCATATAGGGAGATAAGTTCAAAGGCACAAGGATAGAGAGACAAAGGAAAGAACAAGATAAGGCTTTTATAGCCTATCAAGCTCTTTCTTTTGACAAGACTTTATTCAATCCATTCTGTTGTGGTTTGATTCAACCTATGTAATCTCAAACTATCTGTGCAGGGCAGAGATTGTTGATCAACTGGTCCCGGTCCGCCCTGATCTAGTGAAGTTGAAACAAGGGGTGGACATCATCTGGACTTGGTCAGTGATGAGGAGGTAATGTGGACTGACAGACACTGAAGACGGAACCAGTCTTGACTAGATGGATGAAGCAGACTGTAATGGGAACTGGCAGGTGTTTGAAAGCCCCATATGCCCAGGGCACATTCCCCTCGACACTGTCCCATTCCATTCACCGGCGCGAGTCTGTGCAGTTGCTAACGCTGGTAATTTACTCAGTCCTCAGCCCCTGAGGTCCTGTATCGTAGCTATGTTGCAGTGAATAAGAAGCATCAGTGCGAGATTGCAAATGCCCGCCTTGGCAGTGAAAAGACACACATGCTGGCCAACACACCATGCCATCTGCCAAGTGGCGGGAGGATTGATGTTTAACTACTTCCTGGGTCAGTTATTTTCCTGCTTTGGTACCAGGATTAAAATCCACTGTCTTGCCAACCTGTAACCCTGATTTGCAATCTCTTAATCTTGATTCCTGGGATCTGCTTTATAAAAATAAAATATATATGTATATATAAGAAAAAGCCGTCTTTAAGGTATCAAGAATGTTTCCAACACCCACAGAGTTTGAGCTTGTTCACCGTTCAGGAATTCGGACCCTGGGTGTCGGAGATGGGGGGGAAAGGCTGCGGGTTCGAATATCTCTTTCTTCGATGCCTGGATCGTGAGCCCAACGGGAGGCTGGATCCTAAAATCCCTCAGCATTTCCACTTTAAAAAAAAACACCGATGTGTATAACGGCGGGGGCTTGCGGCCGTTCCTCCGAATCCTCGGTCGTGGTTTTACCATCTCGCGGTTTTGCTTTCAGCGGTGTCTCTGACGGGCGGCGGGTATAATGTTGAGAAGCGGTCTCGTTGGCGCTGGTCAGAGCGAGGGGCCCGGCTTCACACTCGCTGAGGTGGCTATAACCCTGACACGGTGTCCGATGCCACGTCTCCCCGGGGTGCAGGTCGCAGATGGTGCGGGGGCTTGGGAGGCCCACCTGGAAACAGAGACCAGGAACGTTAAGGTACAAACAGCAGCCCAACTTCTGTTTACGGACCAACCCATCCAATGTAGTACTGAGTGAGCGAGCTATGGAGACCAGAATATCACAGGGGTAATGTCAGGCTCTCTGGCCTCCACTTAGTTAGAAAATAAGAACTTGTATTTTTACATAGCACCTTTCATAGCCTCAGGACATCCCAAATTGTATTACAGCCAATGAAGTACTTTTGAAGTTTAGTCACTGTTGTAGGAAATGCAGCAGCCAATTTACACACAGCAAGCTCCCACAAATGGCAATGAATGAGATAAATGACCAGATAATCTGTTTTAGTGATTTGGTTGAGGGATTAAATATTAGCCAGGACACCAGGGGGGGAATTCCCCTGATGATCTTCGAATAGTGCTATGGGATCTTTTATGTCTCATCTGAGAGACGGAGACCTCCGACAGTGCAGCACTGGAGTGTCGGCCTGGATTTTGTGCTCGAGTCTCTGGAGTGGGACTTTAACCTTCTGACCCAGGGGCGAAAGTGCTACCCACTGAGTCACGGCTAACACCTGGTTAGCTCATCTTAGCAGAGGAACTGAGCACCACAATTGGCGCTCCTGTACTGGGGGAAGTGAGGAGAGTTAGCCAGGGTTCCCCACTTTGATCACTGTTTGGGCTCAAACATAAAGAATGACTTCTTTGGTGAGGCACTCCTGTAGCTGCACAGTCAGCACCTCTGGGAGGGGGGAGAGGGACAGAGTGAAAATAAATAATCAATTTTCAATTGAATTAGGAAAAGTGACCCTTTAATCTCCTGTCTTTATCGGCGTGATTCTGGGAGGAGGAGGAGCTGGTGAATAAACTACCCCTTTCACTGGGGGAGTGGGTGGCACACTGGGTTCCAATCCTGCCCACACTCAAGGGATGATTGTCTTCGAGCTCGGCCGTTCAGGGGGGATGTCAGGAAGCACATTCTTCACACCAAGGATACTGGAAATCTGGAACTCTCTTCCTCCAAAAAGCTGTTGCGGCTGAGGGGTCAGTTGACAATTTCAAAACTGAGATTGATAGATTTTTGTTAGGTAAGGGTATTAAAGGTTATGGAACCAAGGCGGGTAAATGGAGTTAAGATACAGATCAGCCACTGATCTGCTTGAACATGGCTCGAGGGGCTGAATGGTCCACTCCTGTTCCTATGGTGAAGACATGGTGGGATGGGTTAGCACACCATGCAGGGACCTGGGTTAAATCCAGCCCAACAGGAAGATCTCTTCCCCAAGTGCAGTTGAGGATCCCGACAGGTCCCAGATTAGTTCCTGCCCCTCTGTCTCAGCCAGCAGGTATGCAGCAAGGGAAAACATTTAGAATGAAAGGCAACACTTTTACCTTCCTCGCAGGTAGGCCCGATCCAGCCGTACAGGCAGGTACAGTGTCCGTTCCGAGAGTCGCAGCGAGCGTTATTGGAGCATCCGCAGCTTAAGGAGCAGCTGGGGCCATAGCGATTGGCTCGGCAATCTGCGGAGGACAAGAACACGCGATTACTCACGAACTGCGGCCTCCTCTGGAGCCTCGACCCTTCAAAACGACGTGGGCCCTGCAAATGCTGCCCAATGTTGAAGCTCTCTCTTGCTGTTAGGGATCCTGATTTTCCCGCACCTCACTTTTAACCGGTGAGCAGAATATCTCTATATGTTTGATAAGGAGAGATTTGAGATACTGGGGCTGTTTCCTCTGAAGAAGTGAAGGCTAAGAGGAGATTTAATTGAGATTTTTTCAATTAATTATGAAGAGTTTTAACAGGGCTAAGACTCGTTCCTCTGATTGGGCAGTCAGTGATGAAGGTCGTCAATTTAAAATTGTCACTGCGAGTGAAGAGAGATTCGGAGAAATTTCCTTACACACAGAGTATTGAGCCTGGAATGCTTTGCCACAGAGTAGTTGAAGGAGAGACCATTGCACCTTTTAAGGGAAGAGTAGATTAAACATTTGAAACTATGGGAAGAGTATAGCAGATTTAATTTTGCTCCAGCAAAGGGCTGGCACAACACAATAGGCTGAATGGCCTCCTCCTGTGTTGTAAACCTCTTTAGAACCATTCTTGGCCTCACTATCCCGCTGTATCCAAGTGGCACCCCAATATCTCCTCCATCGCCTACAGTTGCCTCCCTTGCACTAAACACTTCTGTGTCCCCCTCAGCAACTCTTTGCTCTCCATAAAGCCCAAGTCCCCTGAAGACTAAAATCCTGTTCCTAAGGCTGTAATGTCTCTCACACTCCTGGACAGGAAACAATAAAAATACTTGACACCTGACTACCCCCACCTCTGCCCTCTAGCCTTCCAATTTCACCACTGGAATCTTTCTTGCATGTTTTTGTTTATTAATTAATGTTTACTAAGTAGAAACAGGAGGAGGCCATTCAGCCCCTTGAGCCTGTTCCCCCAATCAATTAGATCATGGCTGAGTGGCTTGCTAGGCCATTTCAGAGGGCTGTTAAGAGTCAATCACATTGCTGTGAGTCTGGAGTCACATATAGGCCAGACCGGGTAAGGGCGGCAGATTTCCTTCCCTAAAGGACAGTAGTGAACCAGTTGGGTTTGTTCCTACAATCCGGTCACCATTACATTAGCTTTTTATTCCAGATTTATTTAATTAATTGAATTGAAATTTCTCAGCTGCCGTGGTGGGGTTTGAACCCATTAGTCCAGGCCTCTGGATTACCAGTCCAGTAAGATAACCACTACGCTACCGTTCCCCCCCCCACATGATTATCACATGTCCGAAAGTTCCCACCCCGACAGGTTACGCTGGTTTCCCTGGAACGCAACTGTACGCAGTGCAGCAACGTCAGACAACCCAACGGCCAGAGTGAGGCACGTAGATCTATATGTTGGTGATGTGGGTGCCCCAGTTACAGGAAGAGACTGAAATTTGTGGGGCTACGGGGAAAGGGCGGGGGAGGGGGACTAGCTGAAGTGCTCTTGCAGAGAGTCGGCACGGGGCTCGACGGGCCGAATGGCCTCCTTCTGTGCTGTAACCATTCTATGATGCAGGTGTGTATTAGCAACATGGACCTGCAGTAAAGGATTGTCAAAAACAATGTGCACAAACTTTAATAACCCCATCCAGCTGGTGTGACCTCCCAGGGTCTCTCTCTGCACTGCTCACTCCTCAAGTAACTTTCAGTCAGGAACAACGGCAACAACTTGCATTAAAATAGCGCCTTTAACATAGTCAAATGTCCCAAGGTGCTTCACAGGAGCGTAATCAGACAAAAACTGACACCGAGCCAAGGAAACATTAGGACAGGTGACCAAACACTTGGTCAAAGAGATTTTAAGCAGTGCCTTAAAGGAGGAGAGAGAATTTCAGAGCTTAGGACTTAGGCAGCTTAAGCCACGGCCACCAACGGTGGGGCGAAGGAAGACGGGGCTGCTCAAGAGGCCAGAATTGGAGGAGCGCAGAGATCTCGGAGGGTTGTAGGGCTGGAGGAGGTTACTGAGATAGGGAGGGGCGAGGCCACGGAGGGATTTGAAAACAAATTTTAAATTCGAGGCATTGCCGGACCGGGAGCCAATGTCGGTCAGCGAGCACGGGGGGCGATGGGTGAACGGGACTTGGTGCGAGTTAGGACACGGGCAGCAGAGTTATGGATGAGCTCAAGTTTATGGAGGGGTGGAAGGTGGTAGGCCGGCCAGGAGAGCGTTGGAATAGTCGAATCTGGAGGTGACAAAAGCGCAATTGAAAGGGTCATTCACCTAACACTCACCAATATCGCACCTGGTGCCAGTTTTCCCCGGGGGACAGAGGCACTGTCCAGTTGCAGCTTCGCAAGGTGCGCCTCCCTCACAGTCACACGGCTGCTGGCATTGCTCCCCGTATCGTCCCTCCTCGCATTCTACAGCAGCCCGGAGAAAAATAAAGCAAGAATGTCAGATGGCACACTCCCTCAACGGCAGGTCCCACTGGCTGTGGGAGCCGACAACACAGACCTACTAACTTCAGTGCAAGCAATGCTCTTTGAGTACCTCAGACTACCAGACAGACAACAGTCCCAGTGCCCATGGGGTGGTAACACAGTTCTGTAGCCCTTGAGGGCAAGCACAATCTTCTACTGCTCTTGGCACAGGCAACACCATCCCAAATAATGTGATAAATGCGTATCACGGAGCCTCGCAGACCAGCTATAGAGTATAAATTTGCTTTGCACGTAGCTGAAGTTGCTGATCTGGCAGATCTTGGTGCTTTGACGCAACACCAATCTGCTAACGGCGTTAAGAACAGCCCTTTCCAAACCTCCAGGCCCACAAAATTCAAAGCAGTGAGTTTAGGAGAGAGTTGTCTGGTTTCCGAGGCCTGGTTGCTAAGGCTCAGTGGTTGTATGCGGCCCACATGTGGACAGCCCTGCTCTAAGGCCAGATCATGTGGTCCCATAGACCTGGGTTGGAGGATTGGGGGGGGGGGGGCGGGGGGCGCAGTTAACAACACAACAACATGTCAGTGGGGCCTTAAACCACAAAATGCTTTGTTGGAACCATTACCTTTTTCACAGTAGTCTCCATAGTAACCAGCTGGACACCGGCACCGCCCAGTCACAGGGTCACAGGCTGCACTGTTTCTGCAGTCACACAAATGCTGACAGTTTGGTCCGTGAAATCCAAGCGGGCAGACTGTGAACAGATACAAACCGACACTCAGATTATCTGAGAAAAGATATAACTAAAAGTCGCAACGGTGTCACAAATGTTGTGCCTGCGGCCTAGTAGTGCAATCGCACCGTGCCCATCCCCCCCACTCTCAGAGTGCACTAAGTTGCCAATCTCGACCTACTTCTGGAGGTAGTGCAGTTGATTCAGTTGGTAAATTTTTGGCTGCTGAAGGTACCGAGACAGTGACAGCAATCATACTGCAGTGTGTAGGCTGTGGCTCAGTGGGTAGCACTCGCGCTTGCGAGTCAGAAAGTCGTGGGTTCTAAGCTCCACTCCAAAGATTTGAGCACAAAATCCACGTTGAAACTCCCAGTGCAGTACTGAGGGACTGAAGTGCTGTCTTTTAGATGCAACATTAAACCAAGGCCCCATCTGCGTTTTCAGGTGGACGTAAAAGATCCCATGGCAGACGAGCAGGGAGATCTCCCCGGTATCCTTTTCTGCACTGCAAATTCGATGCAATTCATAGAAGTTTACGGTGCAGAAGGAGGCCATTCGGCCCATCTTGTCTGTGCCAGCCGAGAAAGAGCTCTCCAGCCTAATCCCACTTGGTCCATAGCCCTGTAGGTTACAGCACTTCCAGTGCAATCCAAGTACTTTTTAAACGTGATGAGGGTTTCTGCCTCTACCACCCTTTCAGGCAGAGTTCCAGACCCCCACCACCCACTGGGTGAAAAAAGTTCCCCTTAACTCCCCTCTAATCCTTCTACCAATTACTTTAAATCTATTCCCCTTGGTTATTGACCTCTCCGCTAAGGGAAATAGGTCCTTCCTATCCACTCTATCCAGGCTCCATTCCTTACCATTAAAGCTGGCTTCCCAGCTTCAGTACAGGATTCACAACTCAGTTACAAAAAAAAAAGTAATTGTTAAAAATCCATTTTGTTCGATTTCTGGATATTATGGTCAACACAGGGCTTGCCGATTGTAAGTACAGGAAACTTTCGTTTATCCGGCATCGACGGGACCGGCGTGGTGCCGGTTTATCGAAAGTACCGGATAACGGAGAGTTATATCTACCGAGGCTATTTTTAACCTAAAAAAATCAAGAAATGTGCAGTATACAGTATTTGGGTACTCACCTACAGAATGTTGTGTTAAATGGATGGTGGAAGATGCTTGATTAAGTACAGTAATGCCAGTTGAGGGTAATCCATAACTCTTTAATTACTTAACAGTAAAACAAAACTTATAAACGACTGTCTACAGTACTGTAGTTGACTGTACACTTATTCCGAGTCATCTGGTTCATCAGAAATATCCGTGCCAGCTGGGTCATCAGGATCACGCAGTTCCACAGATTCTTCAGGCACTTCCGCTGCTGCGACTCTTTTGGAAGCTTTCTTAAACATGTTGCGGATGTCGGTTTGCTTAGTGGACTCTTGCCTTTTCTGTAGAAAGGTGGAATGCAAAATATGGAGTTGCATAACTTCTTGTGCAGTGTAGCAATTCTGCCTTTCAGCAAATTTGAGGATTGTAGAAAATCCTTCTGCAGCTTTAGCCCAAGAAATCTTCTCTTCTTCAGAAATCTCATCCTCTTCACTTTCCATCTCACTTTCCTTTTCTTTCTTTGGATTCAAAACATTCTGAATTATTTCATCATCACTTAGCATATGCACAACACCAACTTCTCTATCTGCATCAACCCACTGCTCGATATCACTTTCACTGAGGTGACGTAGAGGGTTTGCTGGGCCTGCATTTTTCACCATTCCAGCCATTTCCATTATTGTACTCTTCTTGGGACGAACACTGAACCCATGAAATTCCTCCTCTGAAGAAGAACCTTCAGCAAACATTACAGAAGGCCACAATTTGCGCCAGGCTTGCCTCAGAGTGTGACCTTTCACCAATTTCCAGGAACATGCAACATTATAGATGGCATCTTTAATATTGTATTCCTTCTGCAAATCTTGAATATTCTCATCTTGGCTTAGCAGTTTACGTAGGAAGTCTTTCTTGTAATGACACTTCAGATTTTGGATAACGCCCTGGTCCATGGGTTGGATGAGAGAAGTTACATTTGGTGGCAAATAAATGGTGAAAATATTTCCCGAAACCAACTGGGATTCATGCGGATGGGCTCTGCAATTATCAAGCAATAAAATGCATTTGCTATCTTCAGGTTTCCCTATTCTGCGGAAATGTTCCTTCACAGATGGAACAAAAATATGATGGAACCAATCGGAGAAGATTTCCTTATCCATCCAAGCATTTTTTTGAGCTTTGTACTCAACAGGTAAGTGCCTCACATTTTTAAATGCACGGGGATTTTTATACTTCCCGATAACAAGAAGTTTAACCCGGTGTGATCCAGCAGCGTTCGCACATGTTAGCACGGTTACACGATCTTTATTTTTCTTGTAACCTGAAGCATTAGCCTCACTAGCCCCAGCAAGCGTTGATTCTGGCAAAAACCTCCAAAACAAGCCAGTTTCATCGGCATTGTAGATCTGTGCTGGCGACAAATCATGTTGCTGCACAATCCGATTGAAATAATTGCAGTATTCTTCTGCGGCTTCGTGATCAGCTGATTTCTTCTCCCCGGAAATATCGAGTCGTCGTATCCCGTGCCGTAACTTGAAGCACGTTAGCCATCCATCGGAGAAAGCACACTTGTCAGTGAGCTCCATCCTATCGTAGAATTCCTTCGCTTTCTCGATGAGCATGGGTCCGGAAATTGGAACACCCTCTGAACGCTTAAGAGAAAACCATTCATAAAGCACGGTATCCAGCTCTTCAAGCTTAGGCTTACGAAGCGTACGCTGTTTCTCTACACTCTTGCATGTCTCCGAGCTTGAATAAAACTTGAGCAGCTTATCCTTCTGCGATTTGATGTCGTAGATTGTTGACGAACCGATTTTGAATTCATTCATAATGTTGATACGCTTCTCTCCCCTTTCTAGTCGTTGGCATATCTCGATTTTCTGTTTTAAAGTTAAGACCACTCTCTTCCTTTTGCTTGGACCAGCTTTTGGGAATTCCATAATGCAAGATGGAGGAGATAATTGCCGATGAAGATGGAAAGACACACAGAACAATGGTGGCTAGGAAGAGACTACCAGCATCGTGGGAGACACACAGCAAAATGGTGGATCAGAAGAGACTACAGTACCAGCAGCGTGGCAGACACACAGTAAAATGGTGTATCAGAAGAGACTACAGTACCAGCAGCGTGGGAGACACACAGCAAAATGGTGGATCAGAAGAGACTACAGTACCAGCAGCGTGGCAGACACACAGTAAAATGGTGGATCAGAAGAGACTACAGTACCAGCATCGTGGGAGACACACAGCAAAATTGCCGATCCGAAGAGACTCCAGGCAGCGTGGGAGAATCTACTCATGCTACTGCAATGTTTCGGACTTGCGACAGCGCCAGGAGGCCGAGTAGTGGCACTTTTGAAAAGTACCCCTACTGACTAAATCGGCGTTCGCGGACTCGGACTCGGACTCGGGATCGGCAACATTGCCGGTTATTTGAGAGGAGTTTTCGGAGCACTCGGCGTTCGCGGAGACTCGACTGCGACTCGGCAACATTGCCGGTTATTTGAGAGGAGTTTTCATAGAAACATAGAATCTAGGAGCAGGAGTAGGCCATTCGGCCCGTCGAGCCTGCTCCGCCATTCAATACGATCATGGCTGATCATCCAAATCCAGTACCCTGTCCCTGCTTTAATCCCCACAGTACACATATCCCACCCTACCCCCGTAACCCCACGTATTTAATTCCCCCTAACATATCCCATCCTATCCCCATAACCCCACATATTTAATCCCCCCTAACACTAAGGGTCAATTTATCATAGCCAAATCAACCTAACCCACACATTTTTGGACTGTGGGAGGAAACCGGAGCACCCGGAGGAAACCCACGCAGACACGGGGAGAATGTGCAAACTCCACACAGACAGTCACCCGAGGTCAGATTCGAACCCGGGTCTCTGGCGCTGTGAGGCACCAGTGCTAACCACTATGCCACCGTGTTGCGGAGGATGATTTTTGCCGGTTAAGCGAGAATTCCGGTTATTTGGGTGCCGGATAAACGAAAGTTTCCTGTAGTGACAAGAGCTGAATTGCCACCACTGGACTGCCAGTTAATGAGTAAATCTCTAGCGGATGCGAATCCCAGCAGCAGGTGGCGCTGCTGTACACTGAATATAAGTTTGTGCCCTTGTGCGATGGAGGTTATAGCGTCGGGAAGAGTGAGGCCACTCAACCCATTGGCCAACATCGTCCAGGGCTGTGTGCAGGATCCAATCGGGCTCTTTTTCATCGTTTTCCTATCCCCCAGCTTCCATTCCCCTGCAGAATAAGGAATCATTCCAATTCCCCTTTGACTTGGTGTTCCATTCCACAGGCTGCCCACTCTGTCGAATCGCACAGCACAGATGCAGGCCATTCGGCCCATTGTGTCTGTACCAGCTGTTTGAACAAGCTGAGCTGATCCGATCCTCAGACGTCAGTCCCGCCATCACGTCCCTTCATTCCCTGATCGCCCATCCACCTCTCACATCCCCAGCCAGCTCCATCAGTATTTTTAAATCATTTCGATCCTGAACCCCACCCCCCCTCTCCTTTTAATTTTATTTATTTCCCTCAATTACAGCCTTCCTTTTGTGGGCCCCACTCTTTCCCCCTTAAAAGGGGTCACACAATGCAATGCTTCCTGCTTTTGCTCCAGCCCACTTTCACTCCAAATCGCACATAGAATATCCCCCATCTCTCGCTCACCCTAACCATATAACAACAACTTGTATTTATATAGCGCCTTTAACGTAGTAAAACGTCCCAAGGCGCTTCACAGGAGTATTTTAAGACAAAAAATTTGACACCGAGCCACATAAGGAGAAATTAGGGCAGGTGACCAAAAGCTTGGTCAAAGAGGTAGGTTTTAAGGAGCGTCTTAAAGGAGGAAAGAGAGGTAGCGAGGCGGAGAGGTTTAGGGAGGGAATTCCAGAGCTTAGGGCCTAGGCAACAGAAGGCACGGCCACCAATGGTTGAGCGATTATAATCAGGGATCCTCAAGAGGGCAGAATTAGAGGAGCGCCGATATCTCGGGGGGTTGTGGGGCTGAAGGAGATTACAGAGACAGGGAGGGGCGATGTCATGGAGGGATTTGAAAACAAGGATGAGAATTTTGAAATCGAGGCGCTGCTTTACCAGGAGCCAATGTAGGTCAGCGAGCACAGGGGTGATGGGTGAACGGGACTTGGTGCGAGTTGGGACACGGGCAGCCGAGTTTTGGATGATCCTCAAGTTTACGTAGGGTGGAATGTGGGAGGCCAGCCAGGAGTGCGTTGGAATAGTCAAGTCTAGAGGTAACAAAGGCATGGATGAGGGATTCAGCAGTGGATGAGCTGAGGCAGGGGCGGAGACGGGCGATGTTACGGAGGTGGAAATAGGCGGTCTTAGTTATGCTGCGGATATGTGGTCGGAAGCTCATTAAAGTGCTCAGTGTGCCCACTCTGCTCCCACACACCCTTCTCGCAGTGATCAGCACATGCCCTCCTCTCCTCATCTCTCAGCAATGGAGTCCCTTAGCTCTCTCTCCCACTCTGAGGCCACTCTCAGCATTTCCTCCAACAGTCCCCGTCCCCCCCCCCCCGAGCTCAAACCCAATCAGACACAATTGTGTCACAATTAGTCCTGACAAACAAGCCGAATGGTTTGCGCAGTTACAGTTACGGTAGTGTGGTTTTTATGTTGCTGGACTAGTAATCCAGGGAACGTAAGTTCAAATCTCACCAGAGCAGATTGAGAATTTGAATTCTCTGGGGCAACTGAGGGACGACAAATGCCAGCCTTGCCAGCGATGCCCACATGCCCGAGAATGAACAGTAAAGTCATTTCCGCCCGCAGGATCTCGGTCACCCGCGATGCCCGGTGTCCTCGCGGAGGCTCCTGCCCACTTACCGTGCTCACAGGAGTGCCCGTAATACCCTCGCGCGCACTGGCAGTACCCGGTCACACGGTTGCAGGTCCCGTTATTCCGGCAGCCGCAGTCCAGCCAGCAGTTTGCGCCGAACTTCCCCGGGGGGCACACTGGAAAACACAAAAAAAAATCAAACTGGGAATGCCGATTCCATGAATTCCGCCTTAATCAAAAATCGTCAGTCAGCAGGAAACATGTACAACCGAAAGCAAAGTGCTGCGGAGGCTGGACATCTGAAATAAAACCAGAAGATGCTGGAAAACAGTCAGCAGGTCAGGCAGCGTCTGTGGGGAGAGAAACAGAGTCAACGATTCGGGACCATGACCCTTCGTCAGAACTGGAAGAAGTTCGAGATGTAACAGTTTATAAGCAAGTACAGAGGCAGAGAAAGGGGGGCGCAGGCACAAGAAAGAACAAAAGGGAAGGTCTGTCATAGGGTGAAGGGCCGGAGTGATTAAAGGGACGAAGGTGCAAGGCAAAAGGGGGCCGATAATGAGACAAGTAAAGAAACAAAAGATGGGGCCAGAGGAGGTGTATATGGTTACAGCAGAATGGCAGAGGGGGAGGGAAACACGGAAAATCAGGCCCGGGAATGTGGCGGAGAAAGGTGGGTGGACCCCAGGGGTGCAGACTATCCCCAGCCGTGTACCGATTAGGGAATCACCAGCCCGCACCTCCTCCACTCCCTGTGGCTCTGGTGCAGCCAGCCTCCATTGCCAGCACCTGCTGTCCGAGAGGTGGTTACGATCTAAGGAATAATGTAACAAGCCAATTGGAACAGTTTAGTTAATATCTTAACCCTTAGACTGCCGAGAGCCTCAAGGGAATTTCAACCTCCCTGGCCTAACCAGTTTTCAGCTCAAACAAGTATTACGGTAGTGAAGTTACTGAAGACGAGATTATTACCATATCTATAGAATATAGCTGAATATTTAGTCTAAATAACTAAAACTACACGAGTAAAGTGCTCCCACTTGCTTTCTGATTGGCCTGTGCAAGTAATGTGATGTTATTGATCATCTGGTTAGCACGAACTAATCAGATTGGAGAATTAACTTCTACAACAAAGACAGACGGAATCGTTATAGTACCACACCGAAAACTGAATGTTTCAACAAAGTAAACTGGAGTAACTGAATATTAAAAAAAATCAAGTTCCCACATGATTGTTTAAGTTGAAAGGTCTGGGCCTGATCAAGGCCTGTGGCTCAATTTATTAGCAAGCCATTCAGATGTGTACGCTACTGAGGCCTATTTCATTCTAAATCAAAGAAAACGTCCACAAGCAATGCCACAGGAGAACAACTAGTAAAATTTTAAAAAGAACACATTTTCCCTGTGTTTGTCCTGCTGCCACATTTATTCATCCTATTTTTTCTCTGTCTCTCTCATTATCTCTGCCTTTGTTTCTGTCTCTGACTCTGTTCCTCAAACCCTGTCTCTCTCTCTGTCTGTCTCTCTCTTTCTCCCTCTCCTGTCTCTCTCTCTCTCTCTGTCTCTCTCTCCCTCCCTGTCTCTCTCTCCCTCCATCTCTCTCTCTCCCCCGTCTCTCCCCCTCTCCTGTCTCTCTCTCCCTCCCTGTCTCTCTCTCCCTCCATCTCCTGTCTCACTGTCTCCCTGTCTCACTCTCTCCGTCTCACTCTCTCCCCGTCTCACTCTCTCTCCCTGTCTCACTCTCTCTCCCTGTCACTCTCTCTCTCCCTGTCTCACTCTCTCTCCCTGTCTCTCTCACTCTCTCCCTGTCTCTCACTCTCTCCCTGTCTCACTCTCTCTCCCTGTCTCACTCTCTCTCCCTGTCTCACTCTCTCTCCCTGTCTCACTCTCTCTCCCTGTCTCTCTCCCTCCCTGTCTCACTCTCTCTCCCTGTCTCTCTCCCTCCCTGTCACTCTCTCTCCCTGTCTCTCTCGCTCCCTGTCTCTCTCCCTCCCTGTCACTCTCGCTCCCCCGTCTCTCCCCCTCTCCTGTCTCTCTCTCTCTGTCTCTCTCTCCCTCCCTGTCTCTCTCTCCCTCCATCTCCTGTCTCACTCTCTCCCTGTCTCACTCTCTCCGTCTCACTCTCTCCGTCTCATTCTCTCCCCGTCTCACTCTCTCCCTGTCTCACTCTCTCTCCCTGTCACTCTCACTCTCTCCCTGTCTCTCACTCTCTCTCCCTGTCTCACTCTCTCTCCCTGTCTCTCTCCCTGTCTCACTCTCTCTCCCTGTCTCACTCTCTCTCCCTGTCTCACTCTCCCTGTCTCACTCTCTCTCCCTGTCTCCCTCTCCCTGTCTCTCTCTCTCCCTGTCTCTCTCCCTCCCTGTCACTCTCTCTCCCTGTCTCTCTCGCTCCCTGTCTCTCTCCCTCCCTGTCACTCTCTCTCCCTGTCTCTCTCCCTCCCTGTCACTCTCTCCCTCCCTGTCTCTCTCTCCCTGTCTCACTCGCTCCCTGTCTCTCTCCCTCCCTGTCACTCTCTCTCCCTGTCACTCTCTCTCCCTGTCACTCTCTCTCCCTGTCACTCTCTCTCCCTGTCACTCTCTCTCCCTGTCTCACTCTCTCCCTGTCTCACTCTCTCCCTGTCTCACTCTCTCCGTCTCTCTCACTCTCTCCGTCTCTCTCACTCTCTCCCTGTCTCTCACTCTCTCCCTGTCTCTCACTCTCTCCCTGTCTCTCTCAATCTCTCCCTGACTCTCTCCCTGTCTCACTCTCTCCCTGTCTCACTCTCTCACTCTCTCCCTGTCTCACTCTCTCACTCTCTCCCTGTCTCTCTCACTCTCTCCCTGTCTCACTCTCTCCCTGTCTCACTCTCTCCCTCTCTCCCTGTCTCTCTCACTCTCTCCCTGTCTCACTCTCTCCCTGTCTCACTCTCTCCCTGTCTCACTCTCTCCCTCTCTCCCTGTCTCTCTCACTCTCTCCCTCTCTCCCTGTCTCTCTCACTCTCTCCCTGTCTCTCTCACTCTCTCCCTGTCTCACTCTCTCTCTCCCTGTCTCACTCTCTCTCTCCCTGTCTCACTCTCTCTCTCCCTGTCTCACTCTCTCCCTGTCTCTCTCACTCTCTCCCTGTCTCTCTCACTCTCTCCCTGTCTCTCACTCTCTCCCTGTCTCTCACTCTCTCCCTGTCTCTCACTCTCTCCCTGTCTCTCACTCTCTCCGTCTCTCACTCTCTCCCTGTCACTCTCTCTCTCTCCCTGTCTCTCTCACTCTCTCCGTCTCTCTCACTCTCTCCCTGTCTCTCTCACTCTCTCCCTGTCTCTCACTCTCTCCCTGTGTCTCACTCTCTCCCTGTCTCACTCTCTCCGTCTCTCACTCTCTCCGTCTCTCACTCTCTCCGTGTCTCACTCTCTCCCTGTCTCACTCTCTCCCTGTCTCACTCTCTCCCTGTCTCTCACTCTCTCCCTGTCTCTCTCTCTCCCTGTCTCACTCACTCCCTGTCTCACTCTCTCCCTCTCTCACTCTCTCCCTGTCTCTCTCACTCTCTCCCTGTCTCTCTCACTCTCTCCCTGTCTCTCACTCTCTCCCTGTCTCACTCTCTCTCTCCCTGTCTCACTCTCTCTCTCCCTGTCTCTCTCACTCTCTCCCTGTCTCTCTCACTCTCTCCCTGTCTCTCTCACTCTCTCCCTGTTTCTCTCACTCTCTCCCTGTTTCTCTCACTCTCTCCCTGTCTCTCTCACTCTCTCCCTGTCTCTCACTCTCTCCCTGTCTCACTCTCTCTCTCCCTGTCTCTCTCACTCTCTCCCTGTCTCACTCTCTCCCTGTCTCTCACTCTCTCCCTGTCTCACTCTCTCTCCCTGTCTCACTCTCTCCCTGTCTCTCACTCTCTCCCTGTCTCACTCTCTCCCTGTCTCTCTCACTCTCTCCCTGTCTCTCACTCTCTCCCTCTCTCACTCTCTCCCTCTCTCACTCTCTCCCTCTCTCACTCTCTCCCTGTCTCTCACTCTCTCCCTGTCTCTCTCACTCTCTCCCTGTCTCTCACTCTCTCCCTGTCTCTCTCTCTCTCTCCCTGTCTCTCACTCTCCCTGTCTCTCACTCTCTCCCTCTCTCACTCTCTCTCCCTGTCTCTCTCACTCTCTCCCTGTCTCTCACTCTCTCCCTCTCTCACTCTCTCCCTCTCTCACTCTCTCCCTGTCTCTCACTCTCTCCCTGTCTCTCTCTCTCTCTCCCTGTCTCTCTCACTCTCTCCCTGTCTCTCTCTCTCTCTCCCTGTCTCTCTCACTCTCTCACTCTCTCACTCTCTCCCTGTCTCACTCTCTCTCTCCCTGTCTCACTCTCTCTCTCCCTGTCTCTCTCACTCTCTCCCTGTCTCTCTCACTCTCTCCCTGTCTCTCTCACTCTCTCCCTGTCTCTCTCACTCTCTCCCTGTCTCTCACTCTCTCCCTGTCTCACTCTCTCTCTCCCTGTCTCTCTCACTCTCTCCCTGTCTCACTCTCTCCCTGTCTCTCACTCTCTCCCTGTCTCTCACTCTCTCCCTGTCTCACTCTCTCTCTCCCTGTCTCACTCTCTCTCTCCCTGTCTCTCACTCTCTCCCTGTCTCACTCTCTCCCTGTCTCTCTCACTCTCTCCCTGTCTCTCTCACTCTCTCCCTCTCTCACTCTCTCCCTCTCTCACTCTCTCCCTCTCTCACTCTCTCCCTGTCTCTCTCACTCTCTCCCTGTCTCTCACTCTCTCCCTGTCTCTCTCTCTCTCCCTGTCTCTCACTCTCTCCCTCTCTCACTCTCTCTCCCTGTCTCTCTCACTCTCTCCCTGTCTCTCACTCTCTCCCTCTCTCACTCTCTCACTCTCTCCCTCTCTCACTCTCTCCCTCTCTCCCTGTCTCTCACTCTCTCCCTGTCTCTCTCTCTCTCCCTGTCTCTCTCTCTCTCTCTCTCTCCCTGTCTCTCTCACTCTCTCCCTGTCTCTCTCTCTCTCCCTGTCTCTCTCACTCTCTCCCTGTCTCACTCTCTCCCTCTCTCACTCTCTCCCTGTCTCTCTCACTCTCTCCCTGTCTCTCTCACTCTCTCCCTGTCTCTCACTCTCTCCCTGTCTCACTCTCTCTCTCCCTGTCTCACTCTCTCTCTCCCTGTCTCTCTCACTCTCTCCCTGTCTCTCTCACTCTCTCCCTGTCTCTCTCACTCTCTCCCTGTCTCTCTCACTCTCTCCCTGTCTCTCTCACTCTCTCCCTGTCTCTCACTCTCTCCCTGTCTCACTCTCTCTCTCCCTGTCTCTCTCACTCTCTCCCTGTCTCACTCTCTCCCTGTCTCTCACTCTCTCCCTGTCTCACTCTCTCCCTGTCTCACTCTCTCCCTGTCTCTCACTCTCTCCCTGTCTCACTCTCTCCCTGTCTCTCTCACTCTCTCCCTGTCTCTCACTCTCTCCCTCTCTCACTCTCTCCCTCTCTCACTCTCTCCCTCTCTCACTCTCTCCCTGTCTCTCACTCTCTCCCTGTCTCTCTCACTCTCTCCCTGTCTCTCACTCTCTCCCCCTGTCTCTCACTCTCTCTCCCTGTCTCTCACTCTCTCTCCCGTCTCTCACTCTCTCCCTCTCTCACTCTCTCTCCCTGTCTCTCTCACTCTCTCCCTGTCTCTCACTCTCTCCCTCTCTGTCTCTCTCACTCTCTCCCTGTCTCTCACTCTCTCCCTCTCTCACTCTCTCCCTCTCTCACTCTCTCCCTCTCTCACTCTCTCCCTCTCTCACTCTCTCCCTGTCTCTCACTCTCTCCCTGTCTCTCTCTCTCTCTCCCTGTCTCTCTCACTCTCTCCCTGTCTCTCTCACTCTCTCCCTGTCTCTCTCACTCTCTCCCTGTCTCCCTGTCTCTCCCTCTCTCACTCTCTCACTCTCTCACTCTCTCTCTTTCTCAGCTTTATTTTAACTTATAAAGTTAAGATGTCAGCCGTGGCTCAGTTGGCAGCTCTCTCACCTCTGAGTCAGAAGGTCATGGGTTCAAGCCCCACTCCAGAGACTTAAGCACATGATCCAGGCTGATGCTCCAGTGCAGTACTGAAGGAACAGCCTCGAGGGGCTGAATGGCCTAATCCTGTACCTATGTTCCTATGCTTAACTTGCTCTTTCCTACTGTTCTGTCTTTATTGTGTGAATTCTCTTCACCCTCCCCTGCTCTCAGTGTCCATTTATTGAAGGTAGAAGCAACTTTTTTTAAAAAAAAGGAGGTTTTATGTGCTGGAAACCAACTTTAAAGGTCATGTTTACAGCCAATGAAAAGCATAGACCTGGAAGATTAACAGCCGAGACCAGACCGATTTTAGACATAAAGGGGGAAAAATTCAGTATCGCCCCATTTGGGGCGCAATTATCAGCCGGGCGCAAAGATTAGCGCCTGGCACTAATTATCGCCTCCGACTGCAAACTTGACTTTTATCGCTCCTGGAGGTGATTGGAGCGCTAAATCAGGCGCTACACATCTGTCTTAAGGCGCAAAGGCCGAGGAGCGAGGCGCTAACTCAGAGCGCTGGCGAAGCTCATGTGATGTCAGTCAGCAATGGAACACAGACACACTGGCGCCGGCCAGTTCTTAAAGGGGAGGGTTGATCTTGCTTTCCATCCACATCCTGCTCATTGCAGCCTTGAATCTCGGCCTGGAGAGACCTGTACATCAAATCTGCTGGAAAGAACAATGGAGAGAACTAGGGAAAGAGCTCAGAGTGCAGACCCCACAGTCTCTTCTAAATCGATACAAGGAAGGGCAAATCAAAATGAACCTGCAAAGTGCTGCTCAGTACCCAAAACTCCTTCACTCAGCGTTGAATCTCTCCAGAAGTCCCTCTCTCTCTCTCTCAGAATGCATGGTTCAAAAATGTCACCAACAAAAAAAGGCAGGAAGCGGTCGCCTTTAAATAGCGTTCCCCCAGTCCCTTCCTGATTGCAAAACGCTCCCCTCAACCTGTCGTTGCTAGCGGCAGGCGGTAAGGCAGGGGGCGCCACTCAATATCCGCTCCGGGGTGCTACCGGGGCGTTGCGCACTCGACTGACGTCACGATCTGCTGGCGCAGGAGATTGTGGCGGTAGTGTTTAGCGCCGCCGCAAAATGTCTAGTTAATTTCGCGAGCGGCGCAAACATCGCCGCGCCCGGTCGCTAGTTGCATTGCGCCCCATTAGCGCCCTCTTAAGGCGCTAACGGGAGGCGCAACCAACTGAATTTCCCCCCCAAAGAAACAGATCCAAATAGGGTTGCCAACTCTGGTTTCATCACATGCCCTCACGCCTCCAACAGCCCCGCCCAGTTAAACAATCTATTTTCCCAATCTTGGATAGAGAACTGGTTGGCGGACAGAAAGCAGAGAGTAGGAATTAATGGGGTTTTTTCCGAGTGGCAAGCAGTGACTAGTGGGGTACCGCAGGGATCGGTGCTAGGACCCCAGCTATTCACAATATACATTAATGATCTAGATAAGGGAACTAAATGTAATATCTCCAAGTTTGCAGATGACACAAAGCTGGGTGGGAGTGTGTGCTGCGAGGAGGATACCGAGAAACTCCAGGATGATTTGGACAGGTTGGGTGAGTGGGCAGAAGCGTGGCAGATGCAATATAACGTGGATAAATGCGAGGTTATCCACTTTGGTGTCAAAAATAGAAAGACAGACTATTATCTGAATGGCAATAGATTGGGAGAAGGGGAAGTGCAACGAGACCTGGGTGTCCTTGTGCACCAGTCGCTGAAGGTAAGCATGCAGGTGCAGCAGGCGGTTAAGAAGGCAAATGGTATGTTGGCCTTCATAGCGAAAGGGTTTGAGTACAGGAACAGGGATGTCCTGCTGCAGTTGTACAGGGCCTTGGTGAGACCACACCTTGAGTATTGTGTGCAGTTTTGGTCGCCTTATCTGAGGAAGGATGTTCTTGCCATGGAGGGAGTTCAGCGAAGATTCACAAGGCTGATACCTGGGATGGCAGGAATGACATATGAGGAGAGATTGGGTCGATTGGGCTTATACTCGCTGGAGTATAGAAGAATGAGAGGGGATCTCATCGAAACATATAAAATTCTGACAGGTCTGGAAAAACTAGATGCAGGAAGAATGTTCCTGATGGTCGGAGAGTCCAGAACCAGGGGTCATAATCTAAGGATAAGGGGTAAGCCATTTAGGACAGAAATGAGGAAGAATTTCTTCACCCAGAGAGTGGTGAACCTGTGGAATTCTCTACCACAGAAGGTAGTTGAGGCCAATTCATTAAATATATTCAAGAATGAGTTAGATATATTTCTTAAAGCTAAAGGTATTAAGGGACATGGGGAGAAGGCAGGTACAGGGTACTGAGTTTGGATGATCAGCCATGATCTCATCGAATGGCGGAGCAGGCTCGAGGGGCCGAATGGCCTACTCCTGCTCCTATCTTCTATGTTTCTATGTTTCTATCAAAAGTGTTCAAAGAAAATAAAAAAAATACATAATTTTTTTTAATGCCCCCTATGATTTTTCTCCCGGGTTGCTCGCAGGAGATTAATCTATAATTCCTGGAGACTCCAGGACAATCCTGGAGGGTTGGCGACCCCTACATCCTAACGAGGAAGTGTGACAAGGAAGTCCATCTTTGAAGCACTCAATGTTAGAAATGTTTAGATTTGATTTCTGATCAAATTTAACCACAAATTTCAAATACAGTTTTCGTTTACTCGGACATCGTAGGCCCGAGGCTTCAAGAATTGTCCTGAGATTCATGTTAAGCTCTTCCGTCGGGTACTTTTAGGCTTCGGCTGAATGTAGGCCACACTCACCTTGTCCACACAGGGCTCCCGTCCAGCCCAGACCACAGGAACAGGAGCCGTTGGCCGGGCTGCACAATCCGCCATTCCTGCACGCACAGACGTACCGGCATCCCTCACCGAACCTGCCTTTCGGGCACACTGAACGCACAAGACAGCGGTTACGTTACCGAGCAAAATCTAGCAACAAAGAGTCTGAGGCAAGTGCTGAGAACTCACCCGGGCTTCAATTCACCTTCTCAGGTGAGGAGACAGAGTGTTGGTGTCACTTTGTTATCCGTTCTATGGATCATGTGGACATGCTAAAGGCTGGAGGTCACCTGCTACAGTTCTACTGGCAGGAGATGTTTGGACACACCAATACTGTAAGACCCCTAATGACCTCCCCAGATCACTAATGACCTCCCCAGACCACTAATGACCTCCTCAGACCACTAACGACCTTCCCAGACCACTAATGACCTCCCCAGATCACTAATGACCTCCCCAGATCACTAATGACCTCCCCAGACCACTAATGACCTCCCCAGATCCCTAATGACCTCCTCAGACCACTAACGACCTTCCCAGACCACTAATGACCTCCCCAGACCACTAATGACCTCCCCAGATCCCTAATGACCTCCTCAGACCACTAACGACCTTCCCAGACCACTAATGACCTCCCCAGATCACTAATGACCTCCCCAGACCACTAATGACCTTCCCAGACCACTAATGACCTCCCCAGATCACTAATGACCTCCCCAGACCACTAACAACCTTCCCAGACCACCAATGTCCCTCCCCAGATCCCTAATGACCTCCCCAGACCACCAATGTCCCTCCCCAGACCACTAATGACCTCCCCAGACCACCAATGTCCCTCCCCAGACCACTAATGACCTCCCCAGACCACTAATGACCTCCCCAGATCTCTAATGACCTTCCCAGACCACCAATGTCCCTCCCCAGACCACTAATGACCTCCCCAGACCACCAATGTCCCTCCCCAGACCACTAATGACCTCCCCAGACCACCAATGTCCCTCCCCAGACCACTAATGACCTCCCCAGACCACTAATGACCTCCCCAGATCCCTAATGACCTTCCCAGACCACTAATGACCTCCCCAGACCACTAATGACCTCCCCAGATCACTAATGACCTTCCCAGACCACTAATGACCTTCCCAGATCCCTAATGACCTTCCCAGACCACTAATGACCTTCCCAGACCACTAATGACCTTCCCAGACCACCAATGACCATCCCAGATCCCTAATGACCTTCCCAGAACACTAATGACCTCCCCAGACCACTAATGACCTCCCCACATCCCTAATGACCTTCCCAGACCACTAATGACCTTCCCAGATCCCTAATGACCTTCCCAGAACACTAATGAACTCCCCAGACCACTAATGACCTTCCCAGACCACCAATGTCCTTCCCCAGATCACTAATGACCTCCCCAGATCACTAATGACCTTCCCAGATCACTAATAACCCCCCCCAGACTCCTAATGACCTCCCCATTGAACAATAGGACTGCCAACATTCTGCGCTGTCCAACAGCACATCAGGGTTACGCCTCGCACAGACCTGCTCACACATGAATGAAACCAAGGACAGGCCCGTTCACACAGCCTAATTCCATGGGTGGAGCTACACGTATATGCAGGATCCTTTGGGCAGACTTGCTTGTGCATCTATGAACCCATGGGTGGAGCTGCTTGCACACACATGCAGAACTTTGCTTTAAATCTTGGGATTCCAAACTCTGCCGTTTCTAGCTCCAAAAATGGCCCAGCCCAAGTACGATTCCAGACTGGGCAGTTGGTCACCCAATTGGACAACCATTGGAATTACCCGCCCACCCATTCCGGTCTGCCAGATATCAAGGAAGCGGATAGCAAGGTCCCATCAGTCAGGCTCTTGATGCCAATTTACTTACCGTGCTGGCATTGAGATCCAGTCCTGCCTGGTGGGCAGATGCACCTCCCAGTCACGTGGTCACACTTCGCACCTTCTCCACAGGAGCAGATCAGGGCGCAGTCCATCCCATAATGACCAGCGGGACAGGCTGTAAGCAGCAAACAGATGTATAGCGTTAACCCGATGTAACCCGGCTTCTCTATAAACCAGAAATGATAGGATCAAGCAATTTTACAGCACAGAAGGACGACCATTCGGCCCCTCCCGCCCATGCTTGCTCTCTGCAAGAGATCTCCACTTAGTCCCATTCGCCTGCCCGTTCCCCGCACACTTTTACATTTTTGCTTAACTCTGATGCAGATTCTGTTTCCACCACTGGGCACTTAGGATGAATGGAAAATGTTATGGATCTCAGCTCCATACCTCAGCTCAGCTCAGGGTTGGACAGGATGCAATGCAGCAGATCAGCTTCCCTCCAATGTCGATCAGCCCCCCTCAGTAACTGAGCCCCCCCTCATGTTGCCGTTCACTTACTCTGGTTACAGTCGGCTCCGACGTACCCAGCTGGACAGTCGCACGTCCCAGTCATCGTCTCACAGCCACCTCCGTTCAAACACCGACACAGCAGGACGCAGTTGGATCCGTACCTCCCACCCGGACATCCTGGAGGATTGGAGGAGAAACAGGGCATCACGGGACACTCAGGATACCAGTCCACCCTGTCAGGGATTCACACTATCCTCCGTACACACCTCCCACCCCACCCCCCCCAATCTTTCAGGAGCTACTCCCCCGAGAGTTCAATTTTGTTTTAGCATCGTTTCTTCCGGGAGTTTAAGGAGGAGGGAAAGTACCAAAGGAGTATTTTCTGCTCAAAGTTCTTCGATTAGGAATCCCCTTCCTCAGACATCCCCCGCTACCTGACTCCCAGGTTAGTCCCGAGGGAGTCTCCACAGTTGAAGGAGCCACTTTAAGAGACCTGCAGCCCATCTGCAACATACAGCCTGGAGCTGCCGAGGATGAAGCCAGGAAAATGAGACAGCTTTTTAACAGTATTTAGTTAGACAGTTAAATATTAACAAAGCACCAACTAACCTCTTAGAATCATAGAATGATACAGCACAGGAGGCCATTCGGCCCATTGTGCCTGTGCCGGCTCTTTGGTAGAGCTCTCCAATTAATCCCGCTCCCCTGCTCTTTCCCCACAGCCCTGCAATTTTTTCTTTTTCCAAGTATTTATCCAATTCCCTTTTGAAAGTTACTATTGAATCTGCTTCCACCGCCCTTTCAGGCCGTGCATTCCAGGTCATAACAACTCGCTGCATTAAAAAAATTGTCTCCTCATCTCCCCTCTGGTTCTTTTGCCAATGACCTTAAACCTTGTCCTCTGGTTGCCGACCCTTCTGCCACTGGAAACAGTTTCTCTTTATTTACTCTATCAAAACCCTTCATGATTTTGAACACCTCTATCAAATCATTAATTGGCTAAAGATTACTTGTGAATTTTTTGAGGCACTGCCACATACTAGAGGTACGTTCCCACAAGTGGTCTCCAATAACTCGCTCGAGCGGCCACTGTTTACACATGAACCGGAGCAGTGAGTGTTGGCAGGCTATTTGACTGCAGGGGCATCACCACCCAGACCAATCTTGTCCTCGTCTGATGTCTACAACAGGCCCTTTTCACCTGGAGTCACGGGATGTCAATCAAGAGCAGGGACGTTGGCTGGTTATCCCTCTGGTTAGCCCAGGGGTGCTGAGGTCAGTCTCAGTGCCCCTACCAGCCTTGACTCAGTGGGTAGCACTCTCACCTCTGAGTCAGAAGGTTGTGGGTTCGAGTCCCACTCCACAGACTCGAGCACATAATCCAGGCTGACAATCCGGTGCAGTGCTGAGGGAGTGCTGCACTGTCAGAGGTGCCGTCTTTCAGATGAGACGTTAAACCGAGGCCCCGTCTGCCCTCCCAGGTGGGTGTAAAAAATCTAATGGCACTATTGTGAAGAGCAGAGGAGTTCTCCCCGGTGTCCTGGCCAATATTTATCCCTCAGCCGCATCACTAAAACAGATTATCTGGTCATTATGACACTGCTGTTTGTGGGAATTTGCTGAGCGCAAATTGGCTGCTGCGTTTCCTGCATTACAACAGTGACTGTGGGAGTATCATCACCACACGGACTGCAGCGGTTCAAGAAGGCGGCTCACCACCACCTTCTCAAGGGCAATTAGGGATGGGCAATAAATGCTGGCCTTGCCAGCGACGCCCACATCCCATGAACGAATATTTAAAAAAAACTACACTTCAAAAAAGTACTTGATTGGCTGTAAAGAGCTTAGGGACGTCCTGAGGTCATGAAAGGAGCTATAGAAATACGAGTTCTTTCCATTCCTTTGCCACTGCTGGCTGAGATCAGGAGCCAGGGGATTGAATCCAGGGACGCAGAGTTTAATACCACACCAGGTAGTGCACTAACCCACTGAGCCACTCGAGGTCAGTGACTCTCTGCGGGTCATACGGTTCAATCAAGCTGAGCAAAACTCACTCAGGTTGCAGTCGTCTCCGTGGTAACCAGGTGCACAGAAGCATTCTCCGCTGACTGGGTGGCACTGCTGGTTCTGAGCAGAACACTGGCACACCTGGTTACAGTTCTGTCCGTAGGTACCAGGCAGGCAGGCTGAGGAAACAGAGAAGGAACAAAAAGGGCGAGAGAGGTTAACTGGAGAGGCTAGAGGCAGGATCCAAAAAGAGAGAGAAACTGCGATTGCTGGAAATCTGCAATAGAGACAGAAAATGCCAGAAAGGCACAGCGGGCCAGTCAGTATCTGAAAGGGAAACGACAGGTCAACAATTCGGGTTGGACTCTCAATCAGAAACCGACAGCATCTATACGCTACCTGTTCCTGCAATCCAATATTCGTGCTGTAACTGCGACATATTCTAACTGCTGCCCTGTCAGTTTGGTTCAGTGGTAACAGTTTCACCTCCGAGTCCTCTTTGACCAAGCTTTTGGTCATCTGCCCTAATATCTCATGTGGCTCGGTGTCTGATTACGCTCCTGTGAAGCGCCTTGAGACGTTTTACTATGTTAAAGGCGCTATATAAATGCAAGTTGTTGTTGTTGTTGAGTCAGTAGGTCGTGGGTCCAAGTCCCACTCCAGGACCCAATCTAGACTGACACTTCACTGCAGCACCAAGGCAGTGCTGCACTGTCGGAGGAGCCAAGTCTCTCTGCCTGTTCAGGTAGACATTCTGTGTTCTATGGCACTATTTGAAGATGAGCAGAGAGTTCTCCCGGTGTCCTGGCCAACAATGTTTCCTCAATGAACACCACCAAAAGCAGATTAACTGGTCATTCATCTCATTGATGTTTGTGGGATCTTGCTGTGTGCTACATTTTCTTACAATACAGTCACTGCACCTCAAAGTAATTCATGTGAAGTGATTTGGGATATTGCTGAGAGACGTGATCAATGCCAGTCTCTCTTTTATCATTTGTAATGGAACCAGCTGTTTAATAACATAAGAACATAAGAATTAGGAGCCTTGTCCGCCATTCAATAAGATCATGGCTGATCTTCGACCTCAACTCCACTTTCTCACTCAATCACCATATCCCTTGATTCCCCTAGAGTCCAAAAATCTATCTATCTCAGCCTTGAATATACTCAACGATTCAGCATCTACACCCCTTTGGGGTAGAGAATTCCAAAGATTCACAACCCTCTGAGTGAAGAAATTCCTCTCATCTCAGTCTTAAATGGCCGACCCCTTATCCTGAGATTATCCCCCCTAGTTCTAGACTCTCCAGCCAGGGGAAACAACCTCTCAGCATCTACACTGTCAATCCCCCTCAGAATCTTGTATGTTTCAATGAGATCACTGTATTGAGATACAGGGTCCCACCCAGAGTGTTAACCAGTGTTTCTCTTCCAGAAGCTGACATGCTCCAGTTTTAATTCAGTTTTTCCAGCCATTTTATTAATGGCGGTTTCCCTTGTTACCTGCACGGTGAAGTTAAAGGTCACTGGGTACTTACTCTGCTCGCACCCATTGCCCATGAACCCCGGCGGGCAGCCACATTCTCCCGTCACGTGGTTGCAGGGCGTGTTGGGGGGACAGTTACACCGCTGCGCGCAGCTATCGCCATAGTAACCAGGCCAGCAAGCTGGAGGAGAAGATAAAACGAGGATTAGAATCAGCAACAACCCCAATGTCATAGTTTGTAGACTGAGGTGTGGGTGCCTGGAAATGGAGAATTCCGGGTACCCAGGTGAAAGACCGAGGTTGAATAGGAGAGAGGCTGAGGTAAATCAAGATCAGTCGGGCAAGTGGTTTGTCAACACGTCCCATGAAATTTAACATTTATTGTACAATCTATTACGCAAAATACCACAAGTGTACCCCAGAGGCAGGGACAATAGTGGTTCATGAGCAGATTGGAATAACAAATCATTAGCCTAATGGGCAGGTGACACAGAGCTAGGGTTTTAAAACACTGTCGATTATACAAGTGAGGCGAGACTGAGGGAGCTAAAAAAAAACTAGTGACTTCTGCCTTTAACTTAAGTGATTTCAGACAGTTACAGTAACTGTGAATTAAAAAAATAATGGCTTCTCGCAGCGGTGTCCCTGGGTAGCTTTGTGGTGTAGCCCTTTGTTCTGTGGCCACACTGTAATTATACTTCATCGGACTCACAGCTGGAGAATTCGATACTGGGGTTTGGTTCCTTGCAGTGCACGTGTGGGGACGAGGCAGGGCGGGCGATGTCATTTCCACTTATGCTGGGAAGGTGTGAACACAACGGAGACGAATCTCATTTCCTGGACCGTTAATGCGTGCTTTTCTTGTGATGTGTGTGTTCGTTGCGGACAATCTTTAGAGGGTCTGCATTTACCTCAAAGAAAGGACACCCTTGCTGCAACCCAAGGACCAAGTCATGGTCTCTAGATCTCTACTGACTTGTGACGGGGATTAATAGGGGCAAGGTGATGAAGTTTGTCCACGTAAATCACCATCAGAAGCTGTATTTTCAAGTGCTTGCGGAGAAGAGACTGCAAGAAGCATTGGTCAAGAAAAGCATACATTAACCACTCGTAGACTATTCCTAGTTCAATTGCTTACGTTTTGTGCTGTTTTCATACCTTGCTGGGTCACGTTGTTTCTGTGTATTATTTCTTCTGGAAATAAAATTTACCCAGTAGCTTTAGCCCAGAGTCCGGCAGGAAGCTGGTTTCCACCGTTCGGAGGGGGCGGGAGAACGTGGAAGCCATTCCGCATATTCTCCAGTAAGTGTTTTATCGCAATTAGGGGTGACGCAGGTTTTGGATTATAGGGGATTCAGTCTGATTTTGGAAACTCCCATCTAAACGTGAACACAACCAGACAAAAGTGTTGGGGGGGTGAGAACCGAACTGTAACAGTGAGGAGTCCTGTGGGTACGAAGTCCCTGGAAAGCATGATTAGAGGAGTAGGGGGAAGGAAGATGGCACAATCCCGATTCTGGTCTTAAAAGAATACGAGAAATTTTAGGAATATAAAACGGTCATGAAGACCAACCCACCTTCTCACCGTATTCCTCAATCCTACAGCCCATCTCACCATACCCCCCAATCCCACCGACCCACCTTCTCACCATACCCCCCAATCCCTCCGACCCACCTTCTCACCATACCCCCCAATCCCTCCGACCCACCTTCTCACCATACCCTTCAATCCCTCCGACCCACCTTCTCACCATACCCCTCAATCCCACCGACCCACCTTCTCACCATACCCCCCAATCCCACGACCCACCTTCTGACCATACCCCCCAATCCCACGACCCACCTTCTCACCATACCCCCCAATCCCACCTTCTCACCATACCCCTCAATCCCACATTCTGACCATACCCCCCAATCCCACCTACCCACCTTCTCACCATACCCTTCAATCCCTCCGACCCACCTTCTCACCATACCCCCCAATCCCACCTACCCACCTTCTCACCATACCCTTCAATCCCTCCGACCCACCTTCTCACCATACCCCCCAATCCCATGACCCACCTTCTGACCATACCCCCCAATCCCACCGACCCACCTTCTCACCATACCCCCCAATCCCATGACCCACCTTCTCACCATATCCCTCAATCCCACCGACCCACCTTCTCACCGTATTCCTCAATCCCACTACCCACCTTCTCACCATATCCCTCAATCCCACCGACCCACCTTCTCACCATACCCCCCAATCCCACCGACCCACCTTCTCACCATATCCCTCAATCCCACCGACCCACCTTCTCACCGTATTCCTCAATCCCACTACCCACCTTCTCACCATATCCCTCAATCCCACCGACCCACCTTCTCACCATACCCCCCAATCCCACCGACCCACCTTCTCACCATACCCCCCAATCCCATGACCCACCTTCTCACCATATCCTTCAATCCCTCCGACCCACCTTCTCACCATATTAGCATTATACCAGGTGAGCTTTTTCCACAAGGTCATCAGGCAGGCCATGCTTAACTATCTATTTTTTTTTCCTGAATTGAAGGAAGGAGTTTTAAAATCAAGGTTGTGAGGCTGAATTCTGAAATTTTGGGACATGATTCTCACATCGACCATTTCACTGACCTTTCTCGCACCGCCTCCCTCTCCATCCCTCGGTGCACTGGCAGCTTCCCGTCACATGATGACACAATGGTCCATGCTCACAGTCGCAATGTTCCTCACAGCGCTCCCCGTAGGTTCCCTTGGGGCAAGCTGTCACACAGGGAAACAGACGGGGGCGGTGGTCAGACAGCAGTCACAACGATAAACAGACAGACAGAGGTTGTTGGGGGGGGGGGGGGGGGGGGGGAGTCCAAAACTAGGGGCCATAAATATAAGATAATCACTAATTAATCCAATAAGGAATTCAGAAACTTCTTTACCCATGTGGAACGTGCTACCACATGGAACGATTGAGACGAATAGCATAGATGCATTTAAGGGGGAAGCCAGATAAGGATATGAGGGAGAAAGGAATAGAAGGATATGCTGATGGGGTGAGATAAAGCAGGGTAGGAGGAGGCTCGTGTAGAGCATAAACACTGGCATGAACCAGTCGGGCAGTAAGTTTTATGTAACTCGATGTAAGGTACCATTCAACAATCTGTACTGTGATTGACGGACCATCAGCTACACGATGGAATCTGATGGGGCTCTTTTCTGTGGAGAGGAGACCTGATCGAGGTCTTTGAAATTATGAAGGGGTTCAATAGGGTGGAGGTGGAGAAACTGTTTCCACTTGTGGGTGAGTCCAGAACAAGCGGGCCTAAAAACAAGATAGTCACAGATCAAATAAAGAATTGAGGAGGAAATTCTTTATAGAGAGAGGTGAGAATGTGGAACTCGCGGTTACATAGAGCGGTTGAAGCAGAGAGAATTGATGCATTTAAGGGGAGGCTTTATGCATACACGAGGGAGAAGGGAACAGAGGGATATGGGGGCAGGGTGGGAAGAGGTCATTAGAATGGGAGGAGGCTCGTGTGAAGTATAAACACCGGCATAGACCAGTTGGGCCGAATGGCCTGTTTCTGTGCTGTAAATTCGATGTAAGAGAAGCAATGCTCCCTTTAAGCTGCGTAGCCGCGCAGTGATCTGCAGCTCCCGCGCAGCCGGCGCAAGGGCGTTCGAATGGCAGAAACCGCGCACGCACGGTAATATGAATGGGCCGCGCACCCAAAAAAAAAATTACTGAGAACATTGATGAGAAAACGACGATGGGGTGAATGAAGGAGTAGAGTTAAGGTGATGCCAAGCTTGGGGTTCAGAAGCCCTTAGAGGAAGCGAAGACTGCGGGAGGTGAGAAGTCACACAGTTTGGAGGTCTGGGGAAAGAATGAGGTCGAGGCGGAGTTGGTGCAATGAGTCTTGATCTCAGCAGAGTGAGGGGGACAGGGAGAAGGGAGAGTGTGCAGGAGTGACAAGAGAGGAAAGCTACAGCCACAGCAGTACTGATCGAGAGAGGCAAGGCTAGTCATTCATTTAATTCATTTTTAAAATGACACCTAGGGGTAGAAATTAGGTCGCGCCCCATTTGGGGCGCAAATATCGTCTGGACGCAAATATTAGCGCCTGGCGCTAATTATCGGCACTGACTGGAAACTTCACTTTTACCGCCCCGGGAGGTGAGTGGAGCGCTAAAGCAGGCGCTGCACACCTGTCTTAAGGCGCAAAGGCCGAGCAGTGAGGCGCTAACTCAGTGCGCTGGCGAAGCTCATGTAATGTCAGTCAGCAATGGAACACACACACAATGGCACGGGCCAGTTCTTAAAGGGGATGGTTAATCTTGCTTTCCATCCACATCCTGTTCATTGCAGCCTTGAATCTCGGCCTGGAGAGACTTGCACATCAAATGTGCTGGAAAGAACAATGGAGAGTACCAGGCAAAGAGCTCAGAGTGCAGCTCCCACAGTCTCTGCTAAATCGATACAAGGAATGGCAAATCAAAATGAACCTGCAAAGTGCTGCTCAGTACCCAAAACTCCTTCACACAACGTTGAATCTCTCCAGAAGTCTCTCCCTCTCTCTCTCAGAATGCGTAGTTCAAAAATGCCACCAACAATAAAAGACAGGAAGAGGCCCCCTTTAAATAGCGCCCCCCCCAGCCCCACAGCGATTGATAGCGTTCCAGTCTTCTGGTCGTTGGAAGCGCCAGGCGGTAAGGCAGGGGGCGCCACTCAATTTCCGCTCCGGGGCGCCACAAGGGCGTTGCACCATGGAATGACGTCACAATCTGCGCGCGCAGGTGGTCGCAGCGGTAAGTTTTAGCGCCGCCGCACAATGTCAAGTTAAGTTCCCGAGCGGCACAAACATCGCTGCGCCCGGGCGTTAGCGGCTTTGCGCCCCATTAGCGCCCTCTTAAGGCGCTAACGGGAGGCGCAACCAACTGAATTTTTACCCCCTAGTCTTTTATTAATTCAGAAAACCTGTTTATGAAGCAATACAGTAAGGTAGTGTAATGGTTAAATTAGAACATAGAAAACATAGAAAAATAGGAGCAGGAGTCGGCCATTCGGCCCTTCGAGCCTGCTCCGCCTTTCAATATGATCATGGCTGATCCTCTATCTCAATACCATATTCCCGCTCTCTCCCCATACCCCTTGATGCCTTTTGTGTCTAGAAATCTATCTATCTCCTTCTTAAATATATTCAGTGACTTGGCCTCCACAGCCTTCTGTGGTAGAGAATTCCACAGGTTCACCACCCTCTGAGTGAAGAAATTTCTCCTCATCTCAGTCCTAAATGTCCTACCCCGTATCCTGAGACTTATTGGAATTATTGGAGTAGTAATCCAGAGGCCTGGACAACTAATCCAGGGAACGCAAGTTCAAATCTCACCGTAGCAGTTTGAGAATTTGAATTCAGCAAAAGTGACCATGAAGCTGTCGGATTGTCCTAATGTCCTTTAGGGAAGGAAACCTGTCGTCCTTACCCGGTCTGACCTACGACATGTGACTCCAGTCCCACAAACCCACGTGGTTGACTCTTAACTGCCCCCTGAAGTGGTCTAGCAACTCATTCAGTTGTACCAAACTGTTACAAAGAAGAAGGCAGCTCACCACCACCTTCTTAGGGGAAAGTAGGGATGAGCAATAAATGCCAGCCTTGCCAGCGATGCCCACACCCCAAGTATGATTGAAACAATGATTGGCTGGAGGAACTGCACCAACAAGTGCCCCCGCTGGCTGAAGAAAATGTATTTTACTCACGGATTTCGCATTTGTCACCCATCCACCCTGGGCGGCAAGTACAGTGCCCACTCTGCCGATCGCACAGCCCCCCGTTCAGGCAGTCACACAGCTGCTGGCAGTCCGGCCCGTACTTTCCTGGGGTACACTCTGTTGAGATCAAGAGCAGGTTACTGTATATCGGTAGAACGGTCTTTAACCCAGAACTCAATCATGTCACTTACCAATGTCAAGACAAATTAAGGCTTCAGTGAGTGTCCGCTTGGCTCAGTGGGAGCACTCTCACACCAGGGCCACAGCACATAACCTAGGCTGGTATTCAGTACTGAGGGTGGGGGGGTGGGGGGGGGGGTGATACTTTTGTCTTTAGGCGTAAACCTTTGCTCGAGTTGCCCGATTTTCTTTTGTAGCAGCACGGATTTGGATGTTGGGCAGGGCCCCCGCCCTGACCTATAGTGACCCCCGCCCTGAGCTATAGTGACCTCCGCCCTGAGCTATAGTGACCCCCGCCCTGACCTATAGTGACCCCCGTCCTGAGCTATAGTGACCTCCGCCCTGAGCTATAGTGACCCCCGCCCTGACCTATAGTGACCCCCGCCCTGAGCTATAGTGACCTCCGCCCTGAGCTATAGTGACCTCCGCCCTGAGCTATAGTGACCTCCGCCCTGAGCTATAGTGACCCCCGCCCTGACCTATAGTGACCTCCGCCCTGAGCTATAGTGACCCCCGCCCTGACCTATAGTGACCTCCGCCCTGAGCTATAGTGACCTCCGCCCTGAGCTATAGTGACCCCCGCCCTGACCTATAGTGACCTCCGCCCTGAGCTATAGTGACTTCCGCCCTGAGCTATAGTGACCCCCGCCCTGACCTATAGTGACCTCCGCCCTGAGCTATAGTGACCCCCGCCCTGACCTATAGTGACCTCCGCCCTGAGCTATAGTGACCTCCGCCCTGAGCTATAGTGACCCCCGCCCTGACCTATAGTGACCTCCGCCCTGAGCTATAGTGACCTCCGCCCTGAGCTATAGTGACCCCCGCCCTGACCTATAGTGACCTCCGCCCTGAGCTATAGTGACTTCCGCCCTGAGCTATAGTGACCCCCGCCCTGACCTATAGTGACCTCCGCCCTGAGCTATAGTGACCCCCGCCCTGACCTATAGTGACCTCCGCCCTGAGCTATAGTGACCTCCGCCCTGAGCTATAGTGACCCCCGCCCTGACCTATAGTGACCTCCGCCCTGAGCTATAGTGACCTCCGCCCTGAGCTATAGTGACCCCCGCCCTGACCTATAGTGACCTCCGCCCTGAGCTATAGTGACCTCCGCCCTGACCTATAGTGACCCCCAGCCCTGAGCTATAGTGACCCCCGCCCTGACCTATAGTGACCTCCGCCCTGAGCTATAGTGACCCCCAGCCCTGAGCTATAGTGACCCCCGCCCTGACCTGTAGTTACCCCCGCCCTGACCTATAGTGACCCCCGCCCTGACCTGTAGTTACCCCCTCCCAATAATATGTACAGCTTTTCCTCGAGCTGCTAGTGGCGGGGGGTGATCCTGGTCCTCTTGTTATCACCTTACCCACCAGCTCCAGGATCTCAGCGGTGATGTTGCACTGTCGGAGGTGCTGCCTTTCAGGTGAGACATTAAACCGAGGCCCCGTCTGCCTGCTCAGGGGGCGGGGGTGTAAAAGATCCCATGGCACTATTCAAAGAAGAGCAGGGGAGGTCGCCCCAGTGTCTTGGCTAATATTTATCCCTCAACCGACATCTCTATAAACAGATGATCTGCTCATTGTGACATTGCTGTTTGTGGGAGCTTGCTGTGCGCGACTTGGCTGCCATGTTTCCTACATTACAACAGTGACTACACTCCAAGAAGTACTTCATTGGCTGCATTGCGTTTTGGGATATCCTGAGGTGGTAACAGACGCTATGTAAATGCAAATCTCTTTTTATTAACACACAGAGCCATCAGTGATCCTGTAGCAAAGTTTAATCAGGCAAGCAAAAACCAGCGGTGCCTGTTGGGTTCCAGTACTTACCCAGCTCGCATGCCACTCCAGTCCAACCTACTGGGCACGTGCAGTGACCCGTCACGTGATCACACGTCCCCCCATTTCGACAGATGCATCTTTGCAAGCAGCCTGCGCCATGGAAACCGGCCGAACATGCTGGGAAATTCAAACAATGGCATTTAGACCTGGCTGTTGTGTTTGTCTTAAAGGTGCTGCACATCAAACCAAATACTGGCGCGCTCGCAAAGCAAACCAGGAACACCACTGGGCCCAGACAGTACGTTCAACAGCGGTGAATAGGCTTTTAGAATACACCGAAATAGGTCATAATTGGTGTGCATGCAAGCTATGAAATTGTCCCGTCGCGCGGAGATGAGAAGTCAGGATTCTGAATATTGGGTCGACATCCAGCGGGATTCTCCCGTCTGATGGGGTTTGAGTGCAGGGTTGCCAACTCTGGTAGGACGTAGCCCTGGAGGTTTCATCACATGACTTCACGCCTTTAACTGCCCCACTCAGTTAAACAACCTTTTATTCCACATCTCCAATATTTTTATAACTAATAAACAAAAATGTACAAAGAAAATGAAAAAAAAAACGATTATTTTTATTCCTCTGTGATTTCCCTCCCGGGTTTGCTCGCAGCGGTGCCCTGGAAATTAATCTTCAATTCCTGGAGAGGGAGAGAGGGGGAGGAGAGAGGAGAGGGGGAGGGGAGGGGGAGGGGAGGGGGAGAGGGGGAGGGGAGGGGGAGAGGAGGAGAGAGGGGGAGGGGAGGGGGAGAGGAGGAGAGAGGGGGAGAGGAGGAGAGAGGGGGAGGGGAGGGGGAGAGGGGGAGGAGAGAGGGGGAGGGGAGGGGGAGAGGAGGAGAGGGGGGGAGGGGAGGGGGAGAGGGGGAGGAGAGAGGGGGAGGGGAGGGGGAGAGGAGGAGAGAGGGGGAGGGGAGGGGGAGAGGGGGAGGGGGAGAGGGGGAGGAGAGAGGGGGAGGGGAGGGGGAGAGGAGGAGAGAGGGGGAGGGGAGGGGGAGAGGGGGAGGAGAGAGGGGGAGGGGAGGGGGAGAGGAGGAGAGAGGGGGAGGGGAGGGGGAGGAGAGAGGGGGAGGGGAGGGGGAGAGGAGGGAGAGGGGGAGGGGGAGAGAGGGGGAGGGGAGGGATGCGATGCCGAGGCACGGACAGGCCCTGTAGGTAGGTGCACGGAGAGGGGGAGGCTCTCTGAGAAGCTGTGAAACTTTACAGCGACTCAGGTGTGGGGGGCTCCTGGTCACAGAGCACCTTTCGCTGAACCGTGAAGCCCACAGGAGCGTCTGAAGCACGCTGACACACACACACAATCCTGACACCGAGACCAGGTAGAACCCTCCCTCCAGAACAGACGAGGCCTGTGCAGGAGGCCACGGAAAACAGTTCCCCTTTCTGCACTGCGCCTGCGTTTATTACGACCCGTTTCACAAGTCGCTGATTTAGTGTAAGGGGGGGACGTACCTCTCTGACATGTGACTCCTGTCCAGCCAGGAGCACAGCTGCACTGACCGGTCACATGATCACAGCTGGCACCATTGTTGCAATGACAAGT
This sequence comes from Squalus acanthias, assembly GCA_030390025.1. Taxonomy (NCBI): domain Eukaryota; kingdom Metazoa; phylum Chordata; class Chondrichthyes; order Squaliformes; family Squalidae; genus Squalus; species Squalus acanthias. The sequence continues at coordinate 14,560,403 of CM059440.1, forward strand.
CTGGCTGCAGTTCTCCCCGAACGACTGCCCTGGGCACGCTGCACAAACCAAGAAAGAATATGGTGAAGGGCACAGGATAAAAATCTGCTCCGATCACACAAAACCTTAGCTCAGCTTAACAACAACGACAGCCTGCATTTATATAGCGCCTTTACCGTAGTAAAACATCCCAAGGCGCTTCACAGGAGCGATTATTAGACACAATTTGACACCAAGCCACATAAGGAGATATTAGGGCAGGTGACCAAAAGCTTGGTCAAAGAGGTAGGTTTTAACGAGTGTCGTAAAGGAGGAGGAAGTGGGAGAGAGGCGGAGAGGTTTAGGCAGGGAATTCCAGAGCTTAGGGCCTAGGCGGCTGAAGGCACGGCCACCAATGGTAGAGCGATTAAAATCAGGTATAACCCCAGTAGTGTTATATGTGGGTACGGTAGTATAGTGGTTATGTTACTGGACTAGTAGCAATTCAGCGAACGTGAGTTCAAAGCCCACCATGGCAGTTTGAAAATTTGAATTCAATTTTAAATAATCTGGAAATAAAAAGCTTTTATCAGAAAAGTGACCTTGAAGCTGCTGGATTGTCGTAAAAGCCCAACTTGTTCTCTAATGTCCTTTAGGGAAGGAAACCTGCCATCCTTAACCCCGGTCTAGGCCTATATGTGACTCCAGTCCCACACTTGCAGACTCTTAACTGCCCTTTGAAGTGCCCTAGCAAGCCACTCAGTTATATCACCATCTTTCCGGGCAACTGGAGTCTCCTCCTAATTCAGACACCTGTTCTGGAAAATGTTCAGGCATGGGCGTTGGGTGAGGTCAGGATTGAGCTGGTCTGTGATGTCCCTCGCAGTCAATTAGCCTGCTGACAACTCAATGTTTGGGCTCACATCTGAAGAGTAACCCCCTTGGGAGAGATATTAGAGAGCCTCCAGCACCTGTGGAACTGCACTTCAACAAGAGTCAGTCTTGAGGAGAGTAGCACACTGGAAGACAGTTGGTTTAGAACCTGTCAGCTAGTCTAACCTCTGACCTGTTCCTGTCTTGTCAAGCAATCCAATATTATTGGAGTCAAAACACACTCTGATATTATTGGCATGCTGAGGACTTGTTTTGGTGGATAGGGAGCAACCAGCACAACGATCAAAAACTGTGACAGGAAAGGAAGATGTGGAACAAATTTATCATAAAACTAGTAAATTTCCTATGGCGCCCCCACTGTCAGTAGTTGACTACAATTCGTTGGCGATAGAGTAGGGAGAGAGATTTCAGAAACTTGATCCACAGAGCCACCTAGCGGCCGGAGCTTGCAACCACAACGTGACAATCGACATGGCGCAATTGAAGGGGAAATGTTGACATAGCAATTTACAATGGTAAACATCGACAGATAAGTGTGACTAAGAATTGTGACAACAGGAAGCATGGTTCATGGACAGGAAGTGAGCGCCCTAAGCAAGATTTTGAATAATATACAAATGCAGAAACCGCAGTCTTGTGAACTCACACTGATTGCAGCTCAGTCCAATCCAGCCAGGAGGGCACGAGCAGGTCCCCGTCACGTGGTTACAGTGCGCACCGTTGTGGCAGTCGCACATCTGACGACACTCCATGCCGTAAAACCCATCGGGGCAAGCTGGGGAATAAGCATTGGCAGATCAGCGCACACACTCCGTCCATTCATATTGTACCAGTGTCCACAGAAATGTAAGCGACATTTTCACCTTGTCCATTTAGTTGAGACATGGCAGGTTGTATTTCTAATGCTGCATTCTCAAAAGGCATGGCGAGATGCAATTGCTTTTCCCTTTTTTTTAGTTTCCCCCTGCAATATCCACATGTTTTCATTTGCAATCACTACCCGAGCAAAACTGTCGCATGTGCTACTTACCTCGTTCGCAGAACGTTCCGAGCCAGCCTGCTGTACAGTTACAGGCTCCACTCACATGATCGCACGCGGCTCCATTCTCACACTGACACCGGTATCGGCAGCCTGGTCCGTAGTTACCTTCGGGGCACTCTGAGCAAAGAGAGAAAAATAAGGCTGAGGCGCTGTAACCGGGTTAGGACTGGGCCTGAGACTCTGTAACCAGGTTAGGACTGGGCCTGAGACTCTGTAACCAGGTTAGGACTGGGCCTGAGGCACTGTAACCGGGTTAGGACTGGGCCTGAGGCACTGTAACCGGGTTAGGGTTGGGCCTGAGGCGCTGTAACCGGGTTAGGACTGGGCCTGAGGCACTGTAACCGGGTTAGGGTTGGGCCTGAGGCACTGTAACCGGGTTAGGACTGGGCCTGAGACTCTGTAACCGAGTTAGGACTGGGCCTGAGGCACTGTAACCGGGTTAGGACTGGGCCTGAGACTCTGTAACCGGGTTAGGACTGGGCCTGAGGCACTGTAACCGGGTTAGGACTGGGCCTGAGGCGCAGTAACCGGGTTAGGACTGGGCCTGAGACTCTGTAACCAGGTTAGGACTGGGCCTGAGACTCTGTAACCGGGTTAGGACTGGGCCTGAGGCACTGTAACCGGGTTAGGACTGGGCCTGAGGCGCTGTAACCGGGTTAGGACTGGGCCTGAGACTCTGTAACCGGGTTAGGACTGGGCCTGAGACACTGTAACCGGGTTAGGACTGGGCCTGAGGCGCTGTAACCGGGTTAGGACTGGGCCTGAGGCGCTGTAACCGGGTTAGGACTGGGCCTGAGACTCTGTAACCGGGTTAGGACTGGGCCTGAGACTCTGTAACCGGGTTAGGACTGGGCCTGAGACTCTGTAACCGGGTTAGGACTGGGCCTGAGACTCTGTAACCGGGTTAGGACTGGGCCTGAGACTCTGTAACCGGGTTAGGACTGGGCCTGAGACTCTGTAACCGGGTTAGGACTGGGCCTGAGACTCTGTAACCGGGTTAGGACTGGGCCTGAGACTCTGTAACCGGGTTAGGACTGGGCCTGAGACTCTGTAACCGGGTTAGGACTGGGCCTGAGGCTCTGTAACCGGGTTAGGACTGGGCCTGAGGCTCTGTAACCGGGTTAGGACTGGGCCTGAGACACTATAACCGGGTTAGGACTGGGCCTGAGACTCTGTAACCGGGTTAGGACTGGGCCTGAGGCTCTGTAACCGGGTTAGGACTGGGCCTGAGACTCTATAACCGGGTTAGGACTGGGCCTGAGACTCTGTAACCAGGTTAGGACTGGGCCTGAGACTCTGTAACCAGGTTAGGACTGGGCCTGAGGCACTGTAACCGGGTTAGGACTGGGCCTGAGGCACTGTAACCAGGTTAGGACTGGGCCTGAGACACTGTAACCGGGTTAGGACTGGGCCTGAGACTCTGTAACCAGGTTAGGACTGGGCCTGAGGCGCTGTAACCGGGTTAGGACTGGGCCTGAGGCACTGTAACCGGGTTAGGACTGGGCCTGAGACTCTGTAACCGGGTTAGGACTGGGCCTGAGGCTCTGTAACCGGGTTAGGACTGGGCCTGAGACACTGTAACCGGGTTAGGACTGGGCCTGAGGCGCAGTAACCGGGTTAGGACTGGGCCTGAGACTCTGTAACCAGGTTAGGACTGGGCCTGAGGCGCTGTAACCGGGTTAGGACTGGGCCTGAGGCACTGTAACCGGGTTTGGACTGGGCCTGAGACACTGTAACCGGGTTAGGACTGGGCCTGAGACTCTGTAACCAGGTTAGGACTGGGCCTGAGGCACTGTAACCGGGTTAGGGTTGGGCCTGAGGCACTGTAACCGGGGTAGGGTTGGGCCTGAGGCACTGTAACCGGGTTAGGGCTGGGTCTGAGACTCTGTAACTGGGTTAGGGTTGGGCCTGAGGCACTGTAACCGGGTTAGGACTGGGCCTGAGGCACTGTAACCGGGTTAGGACTGGGCCTGAGGCACTGTAACCGGGGTAGGGCTGGGCCTGAGACTCTGTAACTGGGTTAGGGTTGGGCCTGAGGCACTGTAACCGGGTTAGGACTGGGCCTGAGACACTGTAACCGGGTTAGGGCTGGGCCTGAGACTCTGTAACCGGGTTAGGACTGGGCCTGAGGCACTGTAACTGGGTTAGGGTTGGGCCTGAGGCACTGTAACCGGGTTAGGACTGGGCCTGAGACACTGTAAGCGGGGTAGGACTGGGCCTGAGACTCTGTAACCGGGTTAGGACTGGGCCTGAGACTCTGTAACCGGGTTAGGACTGGGCCTGAGACTCTGTAACCGGGTTAGGACTGGGCCTGAGGCACTGTAACTGGGTTAGGGTTGGGCCTGAGGCACTGTAACCGGGTTAGGACTGGGCCTGAGACACTGTAAGCGGGGTAGGACTGGGCCTGAGACTCTGTAACCGGGTTAGGACTGGGCCTGAGACTCTGTAACCGGGTTAGGACTGGGCCTGAGACTCTGTAACTGGGTTAGGACTGGGCCTGAGACACTGTAACCAGGTTAGGACTGGGCCTGAGGCACTGTAACCGGGTTAGGGTTGGGTCTGAGACACTGTAACCGGGTTAGGACTGGGCCTGAGACACTGTAACCGGGTTAGGACTGGGCCTGAGGCACTGTAACCGGGTTAGGGTTGGGCCTGAGACTCTGTAACCGGGTTAGGGTTGGGCCTGAGACACTGTAACTGGGGTTAGTCTGGGATAGAAACACCGGCCCAGATATTCCTCTTTAGCGGAATTGGCACACGTTTGACATGGTGGGGCTCTTGACCCCGACTGAGATTCTGTCTTCAGGGTCATTAGTATAATTATGGGGGATCTGTAGCCTCCGCCATACAAGCTCCCTGGAGAGATTATGGAGGATGGCTGTAGAAGGAATGGGAAGCCTGATCCAGTGTTGTGTTATGGGCTGAAGAGTTTTTTGAAGAATATAAGCATGAGAAACATTTAAGTCCATCGAACTGATTGCTCTGCGTTCCTTATGTCTTATGTTACTACGGATCACATTAAATTAGATACGTTGGATTACTTATTTCCGCCATTTGAATATAATTTTAATATGCCCGCCCAGGTATCATTGGAAGGTGGGTAAAAGATCCCAGCCCCTGTGGCCAGAGTGAGGGCTGGACCTGACATTTTAACTTCTCTCTTCTCCGTTAAGTGTCAGCCTTGGCTCAGTTGCATAGGACCCTCACCTGAGTCAGAAGGTTGTGGGTTCAAGCCCCACTCCAGAGACTTGAGCACATAATCTTGGCGGACACTAAAGGGAGCACTCTACTGCTGAAGGTGCCGTCTTACGGATGAGGCGTTAAACCTCAGCCCCCTTTGCTGTTCAGGTGGATCAACATGGCGCTATGAAAACAAGAGCAGGGGAGCTCTTCCAGTCGCCTGGCCAACATCCATCCCTCAACCACTGCCAACAAAATATTTGGTCATTCACCTCATCTGATGCTTGTGGGATTTTGCTGTGCACAAATTGGCTTTATCATGTTTGCCTACAAAACGATAGTGGCTGCACTTCAAAAAGTACTTCATTGGCTGTAAAGCACTTTGGGACGTCCTGAGGTCATGAAAGGAGCTAAATAGATGCAAGTTCTTTTATTCCACCGTGGCAATGTCCTGTACAATGGGCCTTGGTCCTTCACCCAGATGTGATGGTGCGCCAGTACTAACATCCTGCATGTTGCTTGATAAACGAACGCTCCCCTCTCCTCCATCCATGAACTGCCATGAACCCGAGTTTGGATCTGACTGGGACCCCTGCTGCTAAACTTGGGACCAAACCATTACTGAATGGATGTCATTCGTCAATCTAATTGCCAGCTGCACAGGAGTCTACTACCGCATCTCAATTTCCTATTACACCCCCCCAAGGTCATCACTTATAACTAAAAATAAAAACAATTATGCTATGTAGGGAACCTTACTCCACTTGGAGACTGACCTAGGGGCCCCTTCCCTGCACACACAAGGTCCCACTATACCAATATTAATTATTATTTATAGCATTCATCATTGGAATCCAGTTTCGCAGACATTTGGAGATATTTATCAGCATTTTGAAAGCTGCAGAGGAAGTTCAATATTTAAAGTGCTACAGTTGCAAAGATATTCATTACTCTTCCCCTCTCACCACTTGACTTGCTTTCTGTTGAATTTGGCATAAAATGATGCCCCTTTAAGTGAGTGCCACAGTGCTGGGCCAAGCAAGCTCACTGGGACCAATTGCACATTAAATCTCTCCCAGATGTGAATTGTTTTATATCTGAACTATCTGATGAGGAAAACAGCCCGACATCAGAGATAGGCTTGAGATTAGCCAAATCAGGGCACAACCACACAGAAATGACAGCAATCCCAAGCACAGCACAGTTACCGATACTTAAGCTACACTAAACAGGCTGGGGCGCTTTTCTCTAGAAAACTGGGAAGGGACCGGAGAGAGGTCTTTAAAATTATGAAGGGGTTCGATAGGGTAGACGGAGAAAAGATGTTTCCACTTGTAGGGGAATCCAAAACTTAGGGGGCCATAAATATAAGATAGTCACGAAGAAATCCAATAAGCAATTCAGGAGAAAGTTTACTCAGAGAATTGTGAGAATGTGGAGCTCGCTACTACATGGAGTGGTTGAGGTGAATACCATAGATGCATTTAAGGGGAAGCTAGATAAGTACATGAGGGAGAAAGGAATAGAAGGTTATGCTGATAGGGTGAGATGAAGTAGGGTGGGAGGAGGCTCGTGTGGAGCATAAACTCCGGCATGGACCAGTTGGGCCAAATGGCCTGTTTCTGTGCTGTAAATTCTATGTAATACAATTTCTGACAAGTTGTGGTATGTATTCAGTTTAGTGCATGCAGTGTATAGTTACAGTAAGTAAACACTTAGACTTAAATAACACCTCATCACATCATTGAAAGTGTTTCACACAATGAGTTACTTTTGGAATTCATTGACTTGTTATGTAGGCAAAATGCTTACTCAGCACCATGCCTGTAAGAAAGAAAGAACTTGCATTTACATAGCGTCTTTCACAGCCTCAGGTCGTCCTAAAGAGGTTTACAGCCACTGAATTACTGTAGTCACTGTTGTAATGTGGGGGAACCCAATTTGCACACAGCACGGTCCCACAAACAGCAATGAGATAAATGACTATTTTAGTTGAGGCTGTTTTAGTGACGTTGAGCGAGGGATAAATTTCCCGTTAGGTCTCTGCGTACTGTGTGCAGGCACACTATCAAGGTAACATTGCGAGTACACAAATATGATAGCAAAATACTGCGGATGCTGGAAATCCGAAATAACAACAGAAAACGCTGGAAAAACTCAGCAGGCCAGGCAGCATCCGTGGAGAGAGAAACAGAGTTAACGTTTCAGGTCGAAGACCCTTCGTCAGAACTGGAAATAGCAGGAAATGAAATAGATTTAAGGCAAGGATAAAGCTGGGAAAAGGGGGAGGGGATGAAAGAACAAAAGGAGAGATTAAGAGACACTGAGAGACATTAAGAGATGATCAAGGCAAGAGGTGGTGTTAATGTGACAGGTTGAGGCTAAAAGAAGTGTGAAATGCACTGGCAGAATGAAGGACAGCTGCCAGCTTCTAGGAGGGAAAAAAAAAGGGGAGGGGGGGGCCAAACAAAAGGGTGGATGAAAAAATAAAATATAAATGTGATAGGGGCTGAGGTAACACAGTCCTGGTGTAGAGGTTCACCCACCGGGAGTGCAGTTCGGGAACTCGGGAGCATGCCCCCAATGAATGTCCGTCCATTAAAACCGGAAGTCATGGGGAGTCGGCCTGGATTCCTGATATTCGCTCTGGTAACGTGACGCGCAGCCCTGGGAGGGCAAGTTCATGACGTGATCTCCAGCCTCGTATTTCTAAATGGTACTTACTCTGGTCACAGCGCTGAGCGGTAAAACCTGCCTCACAGATGCACTGTCCTGTGACGGTGTTGCAGCTCCCATCACTGTTCCTGCAGTCACAGGTGTTCACACAGTCTGGACCCCACCGACCGGCATCACAGGCTTAAAATAAACAATACAAGGATTAATTGGGCAACTCACTGACGAGACTCTTGGCAGAGCCTACTGGTTACTAACAATTGCCAAGTCCCCCACCATCAGCATCTTGGTGGTCACCATTGACCAAACCTTAACTGGACTGGCCATATCAACACTGTGGTGACAAGAGCAGGGCAGAGGCTGGGTGCTCTGTGACCTCCTGATCCCTCAAAGCCTCTCAAGTCAATAATATAATGGAACGGTCACTACTCATCTGGATGGGTGCAGCTGCAACAATGCTCAAGATGCTCAACACCATCCAGGACAGAGCAGATTGCTTGATCAGTGCCCCTGCCTCTGGACTCCGTACCCACCCCTTTCACCTTTGGCGCACTGTGGTCGCAGTGTGTACTATCTACAGGATACACCACAGGAACTCGCCCTGGCTACATGTCATGGGAACACCATCACCTCCGAGTTCTTCTCATCATCACACACTATCCTTGGAATTATATCGCCTGGTCAAAATCCTTGAATTCCCTACCTAACACCATTGTGGGAGCACAGGGACTAGAACGGTTCAAGGAGAAGGCCCACCACCTCCTTCTCAGAGCAATTAGGGATGGGCAATAAATGTAGTAGTAAAACGTCCCAAGATGCTTCACAAGATACTTCACGGTATGCTTCGCTGTAATATCCAACACATTGGTTATGTCACTTTGAAAATGCTCTGGGATCATTACACCCTGCCAATGTATTGCTTCTGTTATCTACTTGCTTTGCTTAAATAGATAACTAGTGAGAAGATAAACAAACCAGTTGTAGAGTGAACGTAGAGAAGCATGAAGTTGAAAGGTCCCCCCTTGCCAACCTATAGACTCCGTGAGGTTTCTACTGATATGTCTCTGTAAAGATACACACACACAAAGATGTTTCTCATCTTGTTTTCTCATTTCCACCTTGGTGTCGTTCTTCACTATGGACCGTGACCTTTCACCTTGGTTTCTCAGTAAAGAGAAGCATACGTGAGCTGATGTCTGGAAGGAGATTGAGCCTCTAGGTGGAGCTTGAGTACTTTTGATCTGTCAACTAACCGCACTGACTTGGAGCTTATCCCTACACTACTCTGTAAAGGTCGATTGGTGGCACCCTTCGACCAACATAGATGTGGAGAAACTATTTCCTCTGGTGGGGAATCAAGAACAAGGGGCGTAATCACACTTTTTCACACAAAGGGTATTGGAAATCTGGAATTCTCTCCCCCAAAATGCTGCGGATGCTCGAACAAATGGAGCTTTCAAGACTGAGATAGATTTTTGTTGGGTAAGGGTATCAAGTGATATGGACCAAAGGCAGGTAGATGGAGTTGAGGTACAGATCACCCATGATGTAACTGAATGGCGTAGCAGGCACAAGGGGCTGAATGGCTTGTTCCTGTTCCTATGGTCTTAACACAGGTATCCCGACCACCCATGGGCTACACATGTTGCTGTGTATTAAACAAAAAGCTGGTGGTTTCTGTGAACGGTGACATAAGAAAACTACTAGGCACTTGGTCTAAGCGTTAAACAAAGCTTTAATCAACTGTTTTTCAACATGGAGATCTAGTTGTGTCCTTCACTAGTTCCTGTTAAAGAATGTCCTGAGCAAGCTGGGTCCATGCCCGAGTATTTATACTCTCCCTGGACAGCGCCACCAGCAGGCCGCCCAGTATTATTTCATAAGTCATTTCCACATGAATGACAAGATTCATGTCAAACAGTCTACTCTTTATACTGCAATAACAATTTGCATTTAAGCAGCGCCTTTAACCTAGTAAAATGTCCTAAGGTGCTTCACAGGAGCGTAATCAGACAAAAACTGGCACCGATCCAAAGGAAGGCGATATTGGGACATGTGACCAAATGCTTGGTCAAAAAGGTAGATTTTAAGGAATGTCTTAAAGGAAGTGAGAGAGGTGGAGAGGCAAAGAGGCTTGGGGGAGGGAATTCCAGAGCTTAGGGCCTAGGCGGCTGACTATGTACAGTTCTTACCTCTCCTGCAGTTATGGCCGGTCCATCCTGGAGAACACGTGCAGCGCCCTGTCACAGGGTGGCACTGCCCCTCGTTCTCACAAGCACATCGCATCTGACATCCCTGACCGTGTCGGCCTGTGGGGCATGCTGGGGGAGAAAAATAAACTCGCATCTGGTTCCAGTTCAGAGTTCTTAAAAAAAAAATCACACTAAAAATATTACATTCGGCCCAGAGATTATTTTTATTTCATTTTTAGATTTAATTCAATTATCATCCAGTGTCCGTCTTTCTTTTTGTAATAAATATCTATGGTTTTCCGAGTTTTTTCCAAGCCTTGGCTGGCACTTGTATTCTGGCTTCCCTGAGGGAATGAGTCTAGTGGTGTTTAGGAGACGAAGAGAGAAATGGCGAAGGGACCTCGTAGGTGGGATCAACCAAAGAGCGGCACTAATATGGTCGGTGAACTAAAGAGATGAGAATAGGACCTGCTCCTGAATTAGTCAAGGAGTAACGGTTAGTCAAGGCGACAGGGTCTATGAAGATCTCCAGGAACTGGGCAAGGGACCACCTTGCTGGTCAACTAGATAGAAGCATTAGCATCTCTTGAGGCCGTGGAAAGAACATCCTTCGAGGGTGCAGAGTGGAGTTGGGTAACAGGTCGATAGTGAGACTTCACTAGAGCCACAGTAAGCATAGCCGACAGGTATTTACAGGCACCTTCGTCACATTCCAACGCTACTGGCACAGAGCATCACAAGGTATGAAAAGATAAAAAGAAAAAAACGCAAATGCCAAAGATCTGAAATAAACACAGAGCACACCGGCAACACACAGCGGGTCAGTCCGCATCCGCAAGAGAAAGATAATTTAACACTTCACGCGTGACTCGTCATCAGAACTCGGAGTTCTTTTTCTTCCCCCCGCCCCCCGGAGTCTTGCTGAGGTGCGGACCCCTGGCCCCCGGAGTCTTGCTGAGGTGCAGACCCCTTCCCCCTGGAGTCTTGCTGAGGTGTGGACCCCTGCCCCCTGGAGTCTTGCTGAGGTGCAGACCCCTGCCCCCTGGAGTCTTGCTGAGGTGCAGACCCCTGCCCCCTGGAGTCTTGCTGAGGTGCGGACCCCTGCCCCCTGGAGTCTTGCTGAGGTGCAGACCCCTGCCCCCTGGAGTCTTGCTGAGGTGCAGACCCCTGCCCCCCGGAGTCTCGCTGAGGTATGGCCCCCTGCCCCCTGGAGTCTTGCTGAGGTATGGACCCCTGCCCCCTGGAGTCTTGCTGAGGTATGGACCCCTGCCCCCCGGAGTCTTGCTGAGGTACAGACTCCCGGCTCCCTCCCCCCGGAGTCTTGCTGAGGTACAGACTCCCGGCTCCCTCCCCCCGGAGTCTTGCTGAGGTACAGACCCCTGCCTCCCTGGAGTCTTGCTGAGGTACAGACCCCTGCCCCCCGGAGTCTTGCTGAGGTACAGACCCCTGCCCCCCGGAGTCTTGCTGAGGTACAGACTCCTGCCCCCCGGAGTCTTGCTGAGGTGCGGGCCCCTGCCCCCCGGAGCCTTGCTGAGGTACAGACTCCTGCCGCCCGGTTCCTGAAGGTGTGGAGTCTTGCTGAAGGACAGTTCCGTGGTTCCCTCACCCGAGTGGCCAATCTTCCTGTGCGAGCTAAGGCGATGAGTTGTCCACTGGCTAGTCAGCTGTGGAGGGCCAGCGGAGCGGAAGAAACTCCGAGGAAATTCCCGGCAATTAATTCCCAGAGATCCCAAGATTTTGGTGTTGAGATGTTGGATTTACCCACCAATGAGGCAACAGCATTAAGAACCGGCCTTTTCAAACCTTCAGGAGCAAGAAATTCAAGCAGGACAAACATAGGAAGATAGGTTTGGGTAATGGAAATCTGGAACTCTCTCCCCAAAACGATGTTGAAGCTGGGGGTCAATTGAAAATTTCAAACTGAGATTGATAGATTTCTGTCAGGCAAGGGTATTAAGGGTTACGGAACCAAGACAGGTAGATGGAGTTAAGATACAGATCAGCCATGAGCGCATTGAATGGCGAAGCAGGCTCGAGGGGCTGAATGGCCTCCTCCTGTTCCTAGGACAAACCAGTAAGAAATATAAGCAGAAATAGGACTGAGCTAGCTGGGGTTGGAGGCCCGGAGTGTCGAGGCGAGTGGGCCCTATTTGCACCGGGGGTATTAGGGGAGCGCTGAACCCAGAGTTTCTGATGAAGAGAGCTAGATAATCAGTCGGGCATGTTTGAGCTGCCCTCTTTGCACCGAGATGTGCGCGGCAGAGTACCTACTGTTCTGACACAGTTTTCCCATGAATCCTGGTGGACAGGTGCACAACCCAGTCTTCTTATTGCAGGTCCCATTGTTCTCACAGACGGGGCAGCTCCCCTGGCAGGCCTGGCCCCAGTGACCCGGTGGGCACTCTGTGCAGAGAAATCAGAGCAACACAAACGGTTATAAGGGGATGTGGGAAAAATCCGACCAAAGTTAATGTTGCTTAAATACCAACTGGGATGGATGCCAAACAAAAAATGTTTTTAACACATACGTTTGGAATAAGCCCTCCTCTGCATAAAAAAAAAATCCCAAGATTTTATAAAGCAGTCCTAAAGCTTGATGATGCTGCCTGTACTGGGAGGCTTTTCAATCCAACTTTCCCCCCTTCTCTCCTGAAGGGATTGGCTCACGCTGTGGGCTCTGGATCCACAGGTACCAGGCGCCTGCTGGTAACTCGCCAGATTGGGCCTGGACAGTGAGCGCTCGCCGGCTATTCAACCTCTGTGTCTATCCTCGGCAGCCATTGGACAGTCAGCATAGATTATGAGTTCGGGTCTTGGAGCGGGGCTTTCTCAACCTATCCAAATATCCACATAAAAACTAAAACTAAATCCACAACGCGGTCCCCAGAGCTTATAGCGGCGGCGCTGGTATTAACTTTGGTGGGCGGCAAAGCCAAAAAGGTAAGTAACCAACATCATTTTAAAATAAAAACAAGAGGTCTCCACTTAGCGACTGCAGGCACATCCAGAACCTCATCATTAAGGTCACTGCACTTTAACCAGGTGCAAATAGCTGATTGAAACCACTTGAAGACCCGACTTTGGCTGAAATCAGCAGAGCCTTTTAAATGGGTAAGTACAGGGTAAGCACTTACTGAACTGCCCGAAATAGCTGGCGTGCTTAATATGTTATAAGCGGCGGCCTTATAATTAACTCCTATGGTGATGACACATGATTAACGATATAGGCGGCTGCCCATTATAAGTCGTTGAGTATATTCAAGGCTGAGCTAGATAGATTTTTGGACTCTAGGGCCATCAAGCGATATGGAGATCGGGCGGGAAAGTGGAGTTAAGGTCGAAGATCAGCCATGATCTTACTGCATGGCAGAGCAGGCTCGAGGGGCTGTGTGGGCTACTCCTGCTCCTAATTCTTATGCTCTTAAGTGTGGACGGTGTAAATGGTGGGGACTGTATATGTGCCGTTGCTTGAAGTAACTAAGCTGAGCAACAGTGAGAAAGAATTTTTATACATCGGCAGAGCCATTCAGGGATGCGTCAGTGCAGGCAGCGTCACCTCTATTATTTACAACTGTTTCAAAATGCGTTTTTACTATAATTCCGCTCAGACTACGTTAGTGGAGGGTAACACAAAAATGAAACGTTGCTCATGACCTTTGCCCTCTCACCTTTCTCGCAGCCAAGGCCTGTTTTTCCGGGTGGGCAGCTGCACCGTCCGGTCACACTGTCACACGGAGCTCCCCCGCAGTCACACGTCTGCAGACAGTTTACTCCAAACTTGTAGCTGGCACATTCTGCAATTCAGAGAGGTGTGTGGAGTCAGTCGTCTGGTGTGATGTCCCCTAATAGCGCCCTCATGATTTCTGTCGCTACATTTTTCGACCTAGCTGCATTATAAGCGAAGATCTTCAATCCGTTCAAGGCCGTTGCATTAGAATGCTGTTGCGCAATACGTCATCCATTTGCCACGCGTGACTAATTGGGAATCCAGATGTGGCTAATTGCACTTTTTCATTCGTTAATAAGAATGAGTAATGGGCACCCTTGTTGGTCATGTGATCTCAATACTCATAATTCGCACAGCGTATGCATATGAACTTTAACCTTATTGTGCATTTGTTGGTAAAATGGTCAGACAAAAAGCAGAGTGTGTGAGTGTTTTTTGATCGCTGTGTGTGCTTTCCTTCCTTAGTTACTGCTTATTGATTATCTGCTAAAATTGTGTGTAACACGGGTGAAAAGGCTTCAGCTCCATGGAAACACCACCAGCATCACAGAATCATGGCACATAGTCATGTTGACCAATCGGAATAACCGCTCTAGGCCAGCAAAAATCAGGAAGCCCAACCAATAACGGGCAGCTCCAACAAGGCAAAGAGCATGGAGCATTCAACTGGATTCTAGGTAGAGAGCAGGGGTGGGACTGGATGGTGAGCGGGGGTGTGGGCCACAAGAGACATTTACCTGTATTGTGTGTAAGGTGCTTTCTACTAAGAGTAGTGCTTGTGGCTAAAATTGTGTCTCAGTGATTTCTATAGGACAACACTGCACTAGCAAGGCGGTAAACTCTGTCCAGTTATCAAACGTTGTAACTTGCTGGTGTTCATCACACAATCCTGGGTGTGGGAATCCATCCCTTTCCGGTTCTGCTTTAAAGACCAAAAAGAACTTCACCTCTTAAAAGCAGCATATACGAGAGCATCATATACAATAGCACCACATACTGCAGCGCCATGTAATATTGCACCGTGCACTGTATATACCAAAATACCACACAATGAAGTGCCCCTGAAACACCATGTACTAAAGTACCGTGGACTAAAACACTGTATTAATGCACCATGTACAAACACATTGCGTACTAAGGAGCCATGTACTAAAGCTTGTGTTCAACACACAAGAGATAGAAGATTCATGTACTGAAGGGACCCGAGTTTAATTCCATCCCAGGCTGACTGGCTGTACGTCTCTTCTGACTCCTGGGGGCAAAGATTCCATGTGAAATGACCCTCAATCCGGTTCCTAGTGGGCATGGTCCCACACCACAAAACCGCCCCTAATCTGCCAGCCTCAGGAGAGGCCTTGCTGGTGTAGTCAGGAGCGGAGGGAGGTGGGGTTCCTGAGGCTGGCATAGAGGAGGTTTTGCTCTGTAGCTTGGGAGTGCTCGATGCCGACACTGGGTGCCTGAAATGGGAAGTGTTCCATTCCCCAGCCTGACGTGTGGACATCCCAGCGGACAGAAAGACACAGAGGGGGGGATAAAAAAAACAGGTGAGCCACTGGGCTTCCATAGTCTTGCCCAAACCGCAAAGAGACTTCAAAGCTAACTTAGCTGCACTGACGTAAATGAATTCACAGGTGTGTGCTTGTGGTTTTAATGAATGCTTCGGTAGACTTAATGTCAAAGTGTGCTTTAATAAGCTTCAGATTCCCACTCCAAAAAGAACCTGCTGGGAAACTCATTGCATCCATAAGGAGACAGGGGAAAACGCAAACAGGAGCCAACGGAGGTGGTTCAAGACCTTGCAGGGGATGGTTTTTGATCTACGTGACTCCTGCCAGGATCTTGGGCTTTTATCATCCATTATATAAAAAAAAGAACTTGCATTTATATAGCCACTTTCACGACCTCAGGACGCCCCAAACGCTTTATAACCAATGAAGTACTACTGAAGTGTCAGCACTGTTGTAATGTAGAGAAAGGTGGTGAAACTAGGGCAGGGAGTCCGGCAGCAAACCTCACATAGTTTGCAAATGGAGGAGGCTGACATGATAGAATGGCCAGCACTCCTTTTAAGCATTCTTTTCCATTCGGACAGTTGATTTGCCCTTTTGGAATAATCTACCTAACGCGGATGCTGCCCTCTTAACATTACATTACCAACTGGATATTGGCGTCAGGTAAAGATCAGCCCTCAGCCTTTTCAGGAGCCAAACGTGCCCAGTTTCAACGAAGTGATTTTGGAGGGGGGAGAAATCATCAAAACCTGCACCAAATTTGGATGGGTTTAACCTTTAGGAAAATAGTACTTAGTACTGGTTCTGTGTGTGTGAGTCCATTCCATACACACCAGACCCCAATGTGTTAGTATCTGGGTAGGAGTTTGCAGGTCTTCATGTGTCTCACCTGTGTGGTGTTGGATGCGAGAGGATTGCAACTGGTCAGTCCCCTCGATTTGAGTCATCCTATCTCCCAGCTGGTCTGGTGGGCCGACATTATCGGGTTAGGGAAGCAGTCTAGCGGGATACTCATCCAGTTTGAATGGTGATCTAGTGGGTTAATGTCAATGCAAGGGATCTGTTTCCCTGGGCATCTGAGAAGGATCTTCCTGATGATGTTCCTATGTACACTGTGGATCAGGGAATCAGCATTACACTTTGGGGTTTGCTCTCTTCTGATATACTGATCAGTCATTTATAGTGATTACTTAGGGTACTGGAGAAAGTTATCACTATAACAGGAACCCACTGGACCGGAAATTCAAGAAGTTTAAACCCAAAGTCTGTGTCACAGCATACTGAGCTAAAATTCAACGTGACTTTTAGTGAAGGAAATATTCCAAGTTATTCTGCCTGTTGCAATGATACTATCAAGGCACGCATCATTATCTCCTCCAGCACCACCAAACAACGCAAGTCGCGTATCAGTCAGTGAAGTAATGCAGGGCAACTGACTCTATTCAGGGCCTATCCCTGGCACCTTCTTCCTACATTAATGAGGGTAAACTCAGCGACCCATGGCTTGAAGAGAGCTCGGTCAGACAATTAGGGTTGTGCTGGGCGCGCAGTTTGTTGAAGTTATCTGATGATTTTATGCCTCAAAGCCCAGCACCATCTGGGTGCGTGGACAAGCAAATGTACAATGATGAAGTTCATTTCTTCAGACAGATTTTCAAGTTAAAAACATCTGGGGTAAGAACATAAAAGCCGCATGTGCCGAGTCAGGTGTTTAGATATTGCCAAGAATAGTGCTGCGCAGTTTCTATTTTCCAAGGCTATTTTTATAAGAGCATCGAGGCTCTTGAAGCATTGATGAATAGCAGAGCTGTCAACATGGGGCAAATCTGATGTGTGAGATTTGCAGTCACGAGCCTTATAATAAGGAACTGCCTGGCGCCAAAACGTAAACATGGTTAAAGGTTAAAGGGTTGATTTCAAATGGGAAACTTCTCTTTTCAAGTCATCTTTTCCCTTGAATTTTTCTTTCTTTCCCTTTTCTTCTTCCCACTCTACACGGCCCAGATGGATTTGAGAATGATTTCTCCATCAGCGATGGAAACAGCGCTAGCCCAGCGCCCACAGCAGTAGTGAAAGCCTTATATTAAAACTATAGAGCTTATAGCTTTAAGAGAGAAGTGTCAATACGGCAATAGTTGCATGTTTTCATGCAACATCAAAAACAGATTATCTGGTCATTATCACATTGCTGTTTGTGGGAGCTTGCTGTGTGCGAATTGGCTGCCACGTTTCCTACATTACAACAGTGACCACACTCCAAAAGTACTTCATTGGCTGTTAAACGCTTTGGGATGTCTTGAGGTTGTGAAAGGCGCTATATAAATGCAGGTTCTTTATTTCTTTGAAAGAGCCTCACCAGCATAGCGAGCTTTGGCTTTCACCCATTCTCTAGAACAGTGTATACATGTGTACAAAAGGAGGCAGGACAAGCGAATGCAATCTCAGGTGTGAATCTCATGTCTAAATGTGGCAGTCTGTGAACAGATGTAGGTAACAGAATAGAAAATGTGGGCAGAATGGTAAAATTAGATCCAGTGTTATAAAGTCATAGAGTCATAACGGCACAGAAGGAGGCCATTCGGCCCATCGAGTCCGTGCCGGCTCTCTGTAGAGCAATCCAGTCAGTCCCATTCCCCCGCTCTATCCCCGTAGCCCTGCAAGTTTATTTCCCTCAAGTGCCTATCCAGTCTCCCCTTGAAAACATTGAGTGTCTCCACTTCCACCACTTCCGTCGGCAGTGAATTCCAGGTCACCACCACTCGCTGCGTAAAAAAGTTTTTCCTCACATCCCCCCTGTATCTCTCGCCCAAAACCTTAAATCGGTGTCCCCCTAGTCCTTGTACCATCAACTAGTGGGAACAGCCTTTCCCCGGGGTCTAGCCTAGCCAAACCTGTCATAATCTTGTTGAATAAATCAATCCTTCACCTCCACTCTCAGTTTCGTTAAGCCAACTATTGCTATTCAATCGCATCTTGACGATTGTGGCCTGTGCGAATATTTTAAACCACATATTGTGTCCATGAGCAAGTCTTTTGTGGCATTGCCCATGGTAGTGTGGAGCACGATTGTGACATTTGGTTCTTCGCCTGACCAATCCCTTTAAGGCCAAGTATTGCCTGCGGGGAAGTGGTCTGAATGGGCAAATTCATATCACTGTAGTTATTCGTAAGTTCATGAGGTCAGTCAGAACTGCTTGGAAATTTCAGGCTCTGGGTGAATGCCTGGATTTGTGACATATATTGCCGGGTTTGGGAGTGGGGTGAGGGGGTGCACATCACTACTTAAAGGATTTGGAAGGAACTTTGTAAGAAATCTGCTCCGAGACAGTGGAATAAGTGTTCCTTGATTGGTTCCTGGGAAAATAAATGGTGTTTTCCTTACACACAGAGTATATAAATAAATACATTTATTCCCTTTGTATAATAGTTACAGAACTAAATCAACCTCTGAATGTTTCACGGGGGAGATGAAGCACCTCTTTACTGTGGACACTTTTTAATCAGCATCACAAAGACCATCTACTTCCCGCTAAGTGACATCGCCCACCTCCATCCCTACCTCAGACTTGCCGGTACTTTCTGCAGAAATACTTCTGAACTCCTGCTGTAACGTCAGTGGAAATCGTCGGAAATCCCGGAGAAAAGGCATAAACGGAGGAGGAGGCTCCATGAATATCCCCATCCTCAATGATGGTGGAGCCCAGCACATGAGTGCAAAAGACAAGGCTGAAGCGTTTGCAACCATCTTCAGCCAGAAGTGCCGAGTGGATGATCCATATCAGCCTCCTCCTGAGGTCCCCACCACCACAGAAGCCGGTCTTCAGCCAATTCGATTCACTCCACGTGATATCAAGAAACGGCTGAGCGCACTGGATACAGCAAAGGCTATGGGCCCCGACATCATCCCGGCTATCGTGCTGAAGACTTGTGCTCCAGAACTAGCCGCGCCTCTAGCCAAGCTGTTCCAGTACAGCTACAACACTGGCATCTATCCGACAATGTGGAAAACTGCCCAGGTATGTCCTGTCCACAAAAAGCAGGACAAATCCAATCCAGCCAATTACTGCCCCAAATGTCTACTCTCAATCATCAGCAAAGTGATGGAAGGTGTCGTCGACAGTGCTATCAAGCAGCACTTACTCACCAATAACCTGCTCACTGATGCCCAGTTTGGGTTCCGCCAGGACCACTCGGCTCCAGACCTCATTATAGCCTTGGTCCAAACATGGACAAAAGAGCTGAATTCCAGAGGTGAAGTGAGAGCGACTGGCCTTGACATCAAGGCAGCATTTGACTGAGTGTGGCATCAAGGAGCCCTAGTAAAACTGAAGTCAATGGGAATCGGGGTGGGGGGGGTGGGGGGGAACTCTCCACTGGCTGGAGTCATACCTAGCACAAAAGAAGATGGTTGTGGTGGTTGGAGGTCAATCATCACAGCCCCAGGACATCACTGCAGGAGTTCCTCAGGGCAGTGTCCTCGGCCCAACCATCTTCAGCTGCTTCATCAATGACCTTCCCTCCATCATAAGGTCAGAAATGGGGATGTTTACTGATGACTGCACAGTGTTTAGCGCCATTCACAACTCCTCAGATAATGAAGCAGTCCATACCCACATGCAGCAAGACCTGGACGACATTCAGGCTTGGGCTGATAAGTGGCAGGTAGCATTCACGCCACACAAGTGCCAGGCAATGACTATCTCTAACAAGTGAGCATCTAACCACCGCCCCTTGACATTCAACGGCATTACCATCACCGAATCCCCCACCATCAATATCCTGGGGGGTCACCATTGACCAGAAACTTAACTGGACCAGCCACATAAATACTGTGGCAACAAGAGCAGGTCAGAGGCTAGGTATTCTGCGGCGAGTGTCTCACCTCCCGACTCCCCAAAGCCTTTCCGCCATCTACCAGGCACAAGTCAGTAGTGTGATGGAATACTCTCCACTTGCCTGGATGAGTGCAGCTCCAACAACACTCAAGAAACTCGAAACCATCCAGGACAAAGCAGCCCGCTTGATTCGCACCCCATCCACCACCTTAAACATTCACTCCCTCCACCACCGGTGCACCGTGGCTGCAGTGTGTACCATCTACAAGATGCACTGCAGCAACTCGCCAAGGCTTCTTCGGCAGCACCTCCCAAAACCGCGACCTCCACCACCTAGAAGGACAAGGGCAGCAGGCGCATGGGAACACCACCACCTCCAAGTTCCCCTCCAAGTCACACACCATCCTGACTTAGAAGTAAAGCACTGATCCTTCATCGTCGCTGGGTCAAAATCCTGGAACTCCCTCCCTAACAGCACTGTGAGAGTACCTTCACCACACGGACTGCAACGGTTCAAGAAGGTGGCTCACCTCCATCTTCTCAAGGGCAATTAGGGATGGGCAATAAATGCTGGCCTTGCCAGCGACGCCCACATCCCAGGAACGAATAAAATAATATAAATGACGCCATTTCTCCAGGGTCTCTGCCCATCTTCCGTCGAAGTTATGGTGGGAGATCAGGGAACCCCTGTAGAAATTCTAACCCCCCATCTGCTACTAAAACCCTCATCCATGCCTTTGTCACCTCCAGACTCAACTATTTCAATCCCCTCCTTACCAACTTCCTGGTCACCATTCTCCTTCAAAACTCTGCTGCCAATATCCTTTCCAACACTAAGTCCTGCTCGTCCATCACACTGACCTACACTGGCTTCTGCTCCCCCAACCCCGTAAAATTTTAAATCTTGTGTTTAAATTCCTCCATGGCCTGACCCCTCCCTTCTCTGTCACATCTTCCAACCCTACAACCCCGCCACCCACTGAACTGTCCATCCCTCCCTCTTTGCACCACCATTGGAGCTCGTGCTTTGAGCTGCCTAGGCCACACACTCTGGAATTCCCTCACTAAAACCCTCTCCCTCGCTCTCCTCCTTGAAGAGCCTCATCCCCCTTAAATCATCTCTGGATAGACGTCCATTTTTTCCCTTGTGCCTCTGTGATGCGACCTGGGATGTTTGTCTACATTAAAGGTGCTATATAAATGCAAGTTGTTGTTGCACTAGTAGGAGGATATCACTGGGTACAATATGCCATACATTTCAGATGTGGGTTTTTATAGCGAAGTCCAAGAAATATAAGCCCTGAAATTCTGACTGGAGCCAAGGTTGAATCCCAATGGAACTCCATATCCTGGTCCTAAATTCCTTATGCCGGTTTCATATGCATTACGGTCCCATAACTTATATATCTAATGTTGTTTCCTTGCCCTACTCCCATATTCCTAACACTGGTCCCATATGTCTACCTTAATCTTATATTCTTAGTCCCAGGTTTCTTATATTAGCATCATATCTGTTATGGTCCTATATTCTTTTGCTAGTTGCATATCATGTATTTAGTTATAGATCCCTTATGCTGATCCTATTCCCATATTCCTTATATTGGCATCATAGCTGTTACGATACCATAATCCTTTGCTGATTCCATAATTTTTTTTTAACGTTATGCAGCTCCCAAATCTCGGTCCTTTATCCCTTGAGCTGTTTCGGTTACCTAGTCCCATACTCCTTATGCCACTCCTATCTCCTATGTTTTCGTCCCACACTCCTCACACAAGGCAGTCATGTCTCACAGCTCAGTCTGAGGTCACTCTTTCTTTCAGCACTTTTACATGGCTTCTTTCCTATGCTCTCCTCCTCTCTAATTGATGGCAGATGTCTATCTTTGCTTGTTTAGCAAGGCTCTAAGCATTTCCAGACCCTCTCCGTGGCCCGCAAACCAAATGTTTCTACAAAATATTTCTGTTATTTCCTGTACCTCAGCCGGAACAAAGAGATCGGAGCACGTTGGAAAAAATTCTCCAATTGAATATTTCCAATTTTGTTGATGGAAAGTGTATTAGTAACACCAACACAATCAAGTGTGTGAGTTTGAAGGGTCTGGAAGACTATAATTCTCATTCCTTACCTTCCTGTGGTCTTTGACCCCTTAGAGGCTCTGGCCCCATTGCACACTCTTGGGTTACAGATTTAGTTCCTTTGCATGTGTGTTGAGGTGAGGAATGACAGCTCAGGGGAGAAGATTTCCACCTTGAATCTCGTGTCACAATGAAGCTCGTTGTAGGTTAAATTGGATTTGGGTTAAATGGAAGATAAAGCTCCCTCTAGACTGTCCAATCTAAGTCTCACAGATCAGAGCAAATGTTGGATAATGTGTTCTCAACACTGTCCCATCAAGAAGCCATTCAACTCATTCATTCTCAAGATCTCAAAACTGTGGCACTTGTCATCTACACCCACCCCCCCCAAATCTCACCTTTCTCTTATAACCTACTAACTTTTAAAACCTAGCCACCGCTATTGGTCTTTCATCTAGGTTTCTCAATACAAAAAGTGAGGGATAGATCCAGTTCACAGCTCCCATTACACTGTACCATTGAACACTTATTGGTTAGTTACAGCATGGAACCAGAATGAGGCAAAGCCCTGCTCCTAAAAGCATTGAAGTCTAGCATACGTTGTACATGAGGTAAAGCTCTCTCTACATCCCTCCATCAAATACTTGGAGTTAAGTACCATATGGGTCAAATGGAAGGTAATTATCTCTCTACATTGTCATACTCTCTACATGTGTCCTGGCCAATATTTGCCCCTCAACCAACATCACTATAACAGATTATCTGGTCATTATCTCATTGCAGTTTGTGGGACCTTGCTGTGTGCAAATTGGCTGCTGCATTTCCAACATTACAACAGTGATTACACTTCATAAGTACTTCACTGGCTGTATAGCGTTTTGGACATCCTGAGGTCGTGAAAGGCGCTATATAAATGCAAGTTCGTTCTTTCTTTACTCAAGAGTTGCAACATGAGCTCTTCCCTCTCTCCTGGCCAATCAAGCAATTTTAGGTTAGGGATTTAAGCTAAACTGAAAATCATCTGGTAATAATTAATTGGTAAGGATTTCAATGGAGATTAATTGAATGGATTAAGTGGGAGAATGGCTTGTAAATTCTATTCACTTAAATGGAGCAGATACTTAGGCTAACAAAAGAGCGTTGTGCTCGCTCAATTAAAGACATCCTTTGGGGAATGAAGCACAGCTATTGGCATCCAGGGTCAGGTAAAGAACGAACAAGCTTGCATTTTATAGAGCACCTTTCACAACCTCAGGACTTTTAAAATATAATCACTGTTATTACGTGGGCAAACACGGCAGGCAAACTGCGCACAACAAGGCCCCACAAAGGTTTTCAATGACCAGTTAACCTGCTTAGTGATGCTGGAGGAGGGGGTCAATGCTGGGCCAGGACACCAGGAGAACTTCCCGCTCTTCTTTGAAAAAGTGCCATGGGATCTTTCACGTCCACCTGAACAGGCAGTCAAGGCCGCGGTTTAACATCTCGTCCAAAAGATGGCAACTCCCGCAATACAGCGCTCCCTCAGCACTGCACTGGAATCTCAGTCTGGATTATGATGGAAACTAGGTGCAGAGTAAAACTCTCTTTATTCAGGTTGTACAACGACCTTGAAAATCCATTGTAATATGAGTGTACGAACACAAAAGGGGTAAATCTTAACTATTGGGCGCCAAATTGGCGGAGCTCGCTGGCCAGTCAATCCTTCCGGCGAGAGGCCTGGTCCATCCAGTCAGCAAGCTGCAGGCATCCCTGTGGCAACTCATCGGCTCCAGGCCGGGGCAATATTGGGGGCTCCAGAGGCCGATCTGGGTATGTCTGGGGGTGGGAGAGAACTCGGGGGAGGCAGCGGCCCACATTATCCTTGTGGAGCATCCCTGCTCCTCCTGGCCCCACAAATATAATTTTAAACTTCCCTATTCGGTGTTTCTTCTGCCGTAACCCACGGTAACGCTGGGCGGAGTGTGAACAGCACCCCCTTCGCCAAGTCACCCTTTAATCGGGGTCCATTGCGGTGGTCAATGTGATCTCCTGGACTGGTTTTGATCGCCTGAGGGGATTGGAGAGAAATTTTCCAGAGTATTTTTTCCCCTTATTGGCCCTAGGTTTTTTCTCTGGAGTTTTGCCTCTCCCAGAAGATTACATGGCTGAGAGTGGTGGGGTGGGGGGTCGGGGGTGGGGGGCTATGGGAAGTGTGCAGTCCCGATGCTCCACCCATTATAGAGTGTGGGCAAGATTGAGGGATTAGCTGGTCTTTTCCTGCCCATCAATTTCATGTTCGTACGCAAGTCATAGGACCCCTGATTTGCATATTTAAAGGGGGAGACCACCTGAAAGAGGCGGGCTGTCTGATCGCCCGGTGAACGTCCCTTTGAGGATGGCGGTCGCCAGAAGGCCATTTTTCGAGCCGCTACCTCTCCGTCTATGCCACGCGGCGCACATTAAAAATCTACCCTGGAATGCCTGGTTACGGTCGGCCCATTTAACAGAAACAAGTTAGTGCTCTGCCGAAACATTGCTAAAGGAATTTCAGAGGAGCACACGAAGATTACGGTGTCATTTCGAGACCAACCCCAAAAAATCAGAAGGGTGCCCAGCGTGACTGCTGACTCAGGCTCGCGTTATCTTGTGCCATGGACTCACATTCACCAGGGTTGAGCATCTTCAAAACTGGTTACGTAGCCAGAGGGGGATATTCGGTCTACGGTTTTGGGCTGAATTTAGTCGCATTCTCCCAAGTGTACAGGCATTAGCCTGCCTGCCTGCTCCAGTTCACAAGAACCTTTACAATGCCACGTGTCGTAATCAAAGATTGACTCCAGTAATCCAATATTAATATGAGGATCTGGAGCATATAGGATGATGAAATGAGAGCGAGTATAATTTAGTAGGTTACTACTCTGTCATGACCATTGATACTGGTTTTCATTAGCAACATAGTTTCCTTGATCCTTTCGGAAAGCCGTAACGTTATGATTTATAATATTTTGTATCATAATGTTTTTTGTATTTCTCTGGTGACAAAGGGCAAAGCAACAGCTCGGCAAATACACAGACCATAACACACTGTCTTGGCAGCCTTATGCCGGGGGTTGAAATGCAAAGACATTGGGTTTATTTTTTAAAAGGTGGGCTGACTTCCCGTGGCATTGCTCGCACCAAGTCTGGGGTCTGGAGCAAGGTGCAAGGTTCAACTGCTGAAATGGAGCTACGCCAAACTCTTTAATGCCGATGCTTAGGCTTGTCTAAGTAGGCACGCCCTGAGGTTCAATTGGAGGCTAATTGTTGGCGCATGATCCTGTAGATTGGCAGCTGCTGGTAAATCTCTAGTTCCTGGGAGGGGCAGGTTATCAAGGTCAGAAAAAACACAGTAAAAAAAATGACTGGCTTTTCTTCTCTTTTTTAAAAAAAAACACTTTTGACACTTCGATGTGTGATAACTGAGCACTAGATGTAAGACACACACGTACAAGACTCGTGTGTCGTGTGCATTTCCTGTAAATATCACACTTTTAAAAATTAATTCTCGAGATGTGGGCATCACTGGCAAGGCCACATTTATTGCCATTCCTAGTTGCCCTGGTTACAACGGAGTGGCTTGCTAGGCCATTTCAGAGGTTAGTTAAGAATCAACCACATCGGTGTGGGACTAGAGTCACAGATAGGCCAGACCGGATAAGGACGGCCGGAACCCGCTGGAGTTTTTACAACAATCCCACAGCTTCATGGTCACTTTTACTGATACCTGTTTTTTATTTCCAGATTTAAAAAAAAACGGAATTAAAATTCTCAATCTGCCCAGGTGGGATTTGAACTCATGGATTATTAGTTCAGTAACTACGCTACAGTATCCCCCACACACACACAGACAGAAGCTGGAACAAGTGATGTTACCACAGAATCGTAGCTTGGTGGTACGTGCAGGTGACTCGGGGGCCGCCCACCCCCATTCTCCCATGTAGATGTGTCACGGAGACTCCTCATCCAACAACAAGGCTGCTGCTTGTTTATTTTGCTCCTCCAGTGTTCCTCCCTTCTTTTAAAGGTGTTAGCCTTGCCTCAATGGGTAGCACTCTCACCTCTGAGTCAGAAGGTCGCGGGTTCAAGCCCCGCACCAGACTCGAGCACATCATCGAGGTTGACACTCATAGTGCAGTGCTGAGGGAGTGCTGCACTGTCAGAGGTGTCGTCTTTCGGAAGAGACGTTAAACCGAGGCCTCGTCTGCTCTCTCAGGTGGACATAAAAGATCCCACGGCACAATTCAAAGACGAGCAGGGGACTTCTCCCTGGTGTCCTGGCCAATATTTATCCCTTAACCATCACTTGAAACAGATTATCTGGTCATTATCTCATTGCTGTTTGTGGGAGCTTGCTGTGTGCAAATTGGCTGCTGTGTTTCCCACATTACAACAGTGACTACACTTCAAGAGTACTTCATTGGCTGTAAAGCGCCTTGGGGCTTCCCGAGGTTGTGAAAGGTCCAATTTAAATGAAAGTTCTTTCTTTCTTACAGTTAACTGTCAGGGGTGAAGGTGTCAAACGGAATTTCCCTATTCCCCTTACAGGAAATTTGGCCAACAAAATGGCCTTTCCGAATATCAGATTTAGACAGTTTGGATTTAGCTGTGTTTGTCTCTTCAAGCCAAAGGATGACGTGCTGTTATTTCCTGTGAATCTGCCATGGTGTCATGGTGTCAAAAACACTGATCTTTCATGGGCCTCTCCACAGACGGCTGCAAGGGAGTGACTGTCAGGAAGGTGATGTCTGTTTGAATTATTCTGTTAATTTTATCT
The DNA here is from genome assembly GCA_030390025.1 of Squalus acanthias. NCBI lineage: Eukaryota > Metazoa > Chordata > Chondrichthyes > Squaliformes > Squalidae > Squalus > Squalus acanthias. The sequence goes on from CM059440.1 coordinate 14,587,286, forward strand.
TGAGATATTGCCTCTCTGTGCTGTCAGTATACTTACTTGACTAACTGTAAATCATTCCAATCTGTACACAGTGCAGCCCAGGGGAATCTAACAACAAGTTTATAGCGCAAGTTTACATTCAATCTTACTATTATTATTTCAATCTTATCACAAGCCACACTGCGTGAGGGTTGAACTGTTGATGCAAAGACTCCAAGCCCTTAAAGTCGCCCGGGAAATCAGCACCCATTGTCAGCACTGATCACTGTCAGCAAAGCCAGGTACAGCCTTGGGTTGGTGCAGAGTAAAGTTCCCCAGCAATGAGGGAAGAATTCCTCTGGTCACTTTAGGGGTGAATCAGTGGTTTGCAATCTGCCAGTGGGGGCGCGTTTCGGAGGCAAGGCTACGGCGCTGAAGCCCCGATTCTCTGGCCCGTGCTCTAAGTGAGCAGGGCGTTCCGCTGGGAGCGCTGTCAGCCGTGGATCAGTGGGTGTCACTCTCGCCTCCGAGTCAGAAGTTTGCAGGTTCAAGTCCCGCTCCAGAGACTTGAACACATAGTCTAGGCCGATACTTCAGCACAGTACCGAGGGAGTGCTACACTGTCAGAGGTGCCGTCTTTCAGATGAGAAGCCCTTTCTGCCCTCTCAGATGGATGTAAAAGATCCCATGGCACTATTCGAAGAAGAGCAGGGGTGTTCTCCCTGGCATCCTGGGCCAACCATCACCTAAAACAGATTATCTGGTCATTATCTCATTGCTGTTTGTGGGAGCTTGCTGTGCGCAAAATGGCTGCCGCGTTTCCTACATTACAACAGTGACTACACTTCAAAAGTATTTCATTGGCTGTAAATCACTTTGGGGCATCCTGAGGTTGTGAAAGGCGCTATATAAATGTAAGTTCTTTCTTTCTCCTTTTAGGACAACATCACCCCTAATGTGTAGCAACATCGTAAATGTGTTTCAGTAGATTTTCTGTTAGGTAATTGGGGTGAAAGCACGAACACGTTCAAACAGCATGAACTGTGCCGTAGCAACGTGACAGTGTCCTATTCCTCCATCAGCCTCTCTGTATAAGAGAGCAAATTTAGTGCTGGATTATGGGCTGTTTTATGCAGTTGCCTCATTCCTGCTAGATAAAGTTGAGAGTTTTCAAACTGATTTCACGGCAATCTTCCTTGTCTCTCTCAATTCCATCATTACAACAATAGTCTTAGCTCCTTTGAACTCTCCTCTTTTGTCCCTCCTAAGCTGCAAATCCCTCCGCCCCACACACTCTTCCTTCTCCTTTCATCCTCACTCTTAGAATCAAGACTTAGCAGACCATCTCCTGCTCAATTCATTCCTTCCCAGCCTCTCAGGAACTTCCTTTCCGCCTGCAATCTGCCGGCTTTCAAAACCCAAGCTTGGCGTCACCCAGTCACTACTTCTTGATTTATCTCATGTTCTCTTCTACTGGCAAATGAACCAGGGGAGGAGACGAGGAGAAATTTCTTTACGCAGCAAGTTGTTGTGATCTGGAATGCACTGCCCGAAAGGGCGGTGGAAGCAGATTCAGCAGTAACTTTCACCAAACGATTGGATATGGACTTGAAAAGGAAAAATTTGCAGGGCTATGGGGAAAGAGCAGGGGGGGGGAGCGGAACTAATTGGAGAGCTCTTTCAAAGAGCCGGCACAGGCACAATGGGCTGAACGGCCTCCTGTGCTGCATGATGCTATCATTCGTTTCAATCTTGGTGGCATTACGGCCCTTGGCCTATATTTCTCAATTTTTTAACAGGAGTTGAAAGTTAAACGTACCTTGACTACAGTTCCTTCCGTGATATCCCTCAGGACATAGCATCTTGCACTCGCCGGTCACATGGTCACAGGAAACATCGGCTGGGCAGCTACACTTGGAGTTACATCCAGCTCCGTAAAAGCCGAGATCACAGGCTTTGGACAAGAGGAAAGAAAAAAAAAAAAGGACGAGGCTTTAATAAATCCAAGGCAATCACACGATGTCAAGCTTTCACCCATCCCTGAGGGGACTGGATGACTTTTACAAGATTATCTAGGCCGACATCCAACCCTTTCTAAAACAAACCCGAAGAAAATAGATTTAACCAAGCTGCAAGATAGCTATCACTATTTCAGGCTTTTATACAAAGTTCCGTTTTGTTGAAATGCTTATCAATGATTTTTATAGAAGTGTAAAAGTAAAGTGAGGGAGGACAAGGAGATGAATTTACCGGCTATATTTTACTGAGGACATAAACTTGGCTTGCGTTCTCTTGAGTTTGTGATCTAATTGAGGTATTTAAAATGATTAAGGGATTCGATGGGGTAGATACGGAGAAACTATTTCCTCTAGTGAAGGAATCCAGAACAAGGAGGGAATAATCTTAAAATTAGAGCTAGGCCGTTCAGAATTGAAATCAGGAAGCACTTCTTCCTCACAAAGGGTATTAGAAATCTGGAATTCACTCCCCCAAAAGGCTGTGACTGCCGGGACAATTGAAATTTTCTATACGGAGATCGATAGATTTTTATTAGATAAGGGTATCAAGGGATATGGAGCAAAGGCGAGTAAGTGACGTTGAGGTTCAGAATAGCCATTATCTAATTGAATGGCAGAACAGGCTTGAAATGCTGAATGGCCTCCTCCTGTTCCTAGCTACTCTGTCCCAGCCATTTTGGAACGTGCATCGAATGTTCTTGCACAGCAGTCAATGGGGCGCCGATTTCAGATTTTTAAATCTGTAATTTTTTGAAATATTGAGTAAATTTTCACTGAACAATAAAAAGTGATAGGTTATGTGTTATCCACGATCTTCAATTATCAACCCAATCCAAACCACTCCACCTATTAATCTGGAAATTAGAACCGTAGACTTTTCTCGCACAGAAGGAAGCCATTTGGCCCATGGTGTCAGCTGGAGCAACCGAACACTAATCCCGCTGCCCCCTGGTCCCCATCTGTAGGAGGAATTCCAGAGTATCTGTCTGCAGCTCCAGTCGCATTCCACAGACGACATTCCTTGCTCCTGGCAGCGGAAGGACCACTGCGTTCCACGGAGTGTTTCACCACCTTCGCCAACCTTCAAACTCTTGGTTAACTTTCTCAGCGGTTTGGCACTCACCGTTGTGGCAAGTGACGCCGTGGTAGCCGGGCTTGCACGTGCAGCTTCCGTCTTTGCGGCTGCATTCCAGCGTGTTGCGCTGCTCGCACCGGCACTCGTTCGAACAGCCAGGCCCGTGCGCCCACTTTGGACATGCTGGTGGAGCAGAGGAGGGGAGAACAAAGAAATGGTTAGCGGTGCATCATGGTTAAAATGGACACTTCGTTCTTCATGAAGACTTCACGTAAAAACATTACAAGCAACTTCAATCACAGCAGGTTTGAATTCAAATCACTATAACAAGAGGGAAAAGTGCTTACAACATGAACTGAGGGATATTGTTTGTGAGCCCAGTGATGAACGTGATTTCAATAAAGCCGGTATCAGAAAATAACCACAAAAGCTTCCAGATTGCTGTAAAAACCCAACTGCTTCTCCAATGTCCTTCAGGGAAGGGACTTGCCATCCTTACCCGGTCAGGCCTACACAGGACTCCAGTCCCACACCATGTGGTTGACTCTTAATGCACTTTAGGAAACTAGGGATAGGCAATAAATGCTGCCTTATCAGCGTCTCCGCATCGTGAGTTCAAGTCCCCTTCCAGAGCCTTGAGCCACATAATCCAGGCTGGCACTCCCAGTGCAATACTGAGGGAGTGCTGCACTGTCGGAGGTGCTGGCTTTCAGATGAGATGCTAAAATGAGGCCCTGTCTGCTCTCTCAGTTGGATGTAAAAGATCCCATGGCACTATTTCGAAGAAGAACAGGGGAGTTCTCCCTGGTGTCCTGTCCAATATTTATCTCTCAACCAACATCACTAAAACAGATTATTTGATCATTAGCACAGTGCTATTTGTGGGAGCTTGCTGTGCGTACATTGGCTGCTGCGTTTCCTACATTACAACAGTGACAACACTTCAAAAGTACTTCATTGGCTGTAAAGCGCTTTGGGACGTCCTGAGATCGTGAAAAGCACCACAGAAAAGCAGTATCTTTCTTTCTTTCCACCAGCCTTGGTGCTACAGTAAACCTTGACTTTATACTCTGATATCATTCATCCGTTATATTTTATAGTGGGCGCCACTGCCCAACGTAATTGGTTTATCACTGTCTGTACATGTGGTTCCTTATTGGTTGTGGGATGCTCTGTACCATTGCCAAGCCAGCTGGGAGCCACATACACCTCAGTAAAGCAGCCCTCAGCAAACTGTAATAAACGTTACATTCTTCGATTCCCAAGGCCCAGCCAACAGAGAGCTTCATCCCCTCGGCAGACCTTCCAACCCGAGCCACACTTTATGAGGATGGAAACTCACCAGGTGCCAAAGAAGCTAGACACAACCAAAACTGACTGGCAATTTAGGCCCCAGGGGCTTTCGGCTGTTACAAGCCCTTCACTTACTCCGTTTGATACTAAATGAAGTAATGAGATGTAAGAAGTGAAAGTGGTTGCTCCGAAACAAGGCTGAGTTGGAAGGTCCAACTTGAATTGATTTGAATCCAGGCCCCAACAGTGAAAGAACATTGTTTTAGTCCACGTTGTCACCCCAGGGAGACAGCGCATCTATCTGCCGGACTTAAGGGTCTTTAGCGAATTGAGTCGGGGGCCAGTTTCAACAGGCTCCAGTGGGTAGAAGTCTGCAGAACTGTGCAAGCCATTAATTGGCACCAAACTGACAATCTCGCACCGAAGAGGCCACTCGAATACCTGGCGTGGGAAGCAAACAATGGTACGCTGGTGCCACCGATAATAAGTGGCTTACAAGCTAGAAACTTCTAGTACGGTCGGGTAGGCCTGTTATTTTCCAAATCACATTTCTCTTCCATTTAATCATGGGCAGCTTTCTGTCACCCTGAGACTCACCCTGCTCCCTGGACACGGGGCCTCCACCACAGCTGGTCTACAGATCTCCACCAGAAGGGATCCCAGTAGAGAGCTACCCAATTCCCGCTCAACACCTTTCACCAACAGCCCCGCCATTTATTTAGCAGGTTGCAGACTTGCTGTACAATTCCGGCCATCGCAGAGCATTGGCATCGCCAGCCCACAAAGGGCGCAGGCCGCCAGGTAGGTGAGTTAGCTGGCACGATTCAACGACATGGGACTTGATTTGTATTTGTTGTGGTCAGGAACGCCCCATGGGTGATGATTTGAGGCACACTGTCCCTGTCCGGTTGAGAAACACCCAACTGCGACATGGCCAGCAGAATCCTGGTTGGCGGGCGATAGGGTCGTAGATGATATGGTGATTTATGCTGCTGTCCACTCGCTTGTGTGTGTGTGTGTGTGTGTGTGTGTGTGTGTGTGTGTGTGCATTTGTGTTTGAGCGCGTGTGTGCGCTTGTGTATGTGCACACACCAATGAGTTGGTAGGGAAAGGTCAGTCATGATCGGTACTCACTGTCTTGGGGAACACCAGTGCATCCTGCCACCCTGTAATTCCTAACAAACAAACCAACAGTGGGAACAAAATTTTCCTGACTTACGTAGATGGCAGAAGCGCCCATAGAGGCCGGGATCACAGAGACAGGCCCCATAGATCCGGTGGCAGCGCCCATTGTTGGCACAGTTGCATTTCTTGTTGCAGGCCTTCCCGTACAATCCTTTGGGGCAGCCTAAAGGAGAAGGCGGTCAGTCCTGGGCATCAAGCAGTTTTACTTTAAAGCAAATTTGGGAAACTTCCACACGCGCAAGATCAACCGCACACAGAAGATCTGAGAACTGAGGGGGGGGGGGGGGGGGGGGGGCAGACTGCCCGGGGCTGGGGGGATGGGGGGAGCAGGCGGTCAGCACAGAACTACAAACACACAAGCTCGCACACACACACAAGCGCGCACACACACACACGCACGTGCACACACAAGCGCGCACACACGCAAAGAAACAGTGTTTATGTAGGGTTTCCAAACCTCCAGGAATGTCCCGAAGTCTCCAGGAATTGAAGATTAATCTCCTAGACACTGTGACAAGCGACCCAGGAGAAAAATCATCGGGGCATTAAATAAAAGTGCTTTTTTTAAAATTTCTTTGAACACTTTCATTTACTAACTATAAAAATATTGTAGATGGTGGGGAGGGGAGGGGAAAGGCTATTTGATTGACAGTCAAGATTAATCCAATTGGGTTCTCTTTCCAATTGGTCGTGGGTAGGCAGTGCGCCCGGAGGATGGACCAATGGCGGGAGTGTGAGGTCGGGACGGTTTGAGGTGGGAGGTCACGTGATGAAACCTGCAGGAATACGCCGAGAGTTGGCGACCCCTTAGGCCGACTCGTCGGGGTTTCTGTGGAGCCCTCGAGGAGACTCAACCCCAGACGAGGTCACTGTGGCGCAACAACGGAGGTTACCTTTACCGCGGTAAAATGTTCCAGCAACAACACCACAACGTACCGTCCTCGCACATCTCACCGCTGACTCCCGGTGGGCAGCGGCATTTCCCAGTCAGTGGATCGCAAGTCGCCCCGTTCTTACACTTGCACAGGAAGCTGCAGTTTTTGCCAAATGTCCCCTCCGGACAAGCTGGGGGGAAAAAAGGGAAGGAAAAGAGAAAGAGCAGGTGATTACTCACCGAGCACAGTATGCGCAGCTGGACAGAGAGAAACACCAAAGCAAAGGGCTGGAGACAATGCTTTCTTCATTCTCGGGGTGTGGGCGTCGCTGGCAAGGCCGGCATTTTAATTGCCCACCGCAAACAATAATAAATATGACAACACCATATTAAAAAGAGTCTGTTACATCTGGTTGGCACTTTACAATGTAGACGCAGCTTGGCTCAGTTGCTGGCACTCCGGTCTCTGAGTCACAAGGTTATGGGTTCAAGCTCCGCTCCAGGACTCAGTCTAGACTGAGATCAATCAGTTCAGTACTGAGGGCGTGCTGCATTGTTGCAGTCCAGCAGACATTAAAGAAACAACATTAAAAAAAGGAAGTTTCATTTACATTGCACCCTTCACGACCTCAGGACCAATATTCCCTCTAAGCTGCGAGGCCGGGCAGTAACGGGAAAGATCCCACGCAGGCCGCTCACCGGCTTCTCCATTGTAAGTACCGCACAGGCGCAGAAATTTAAAGGGACCGCGCAGAACAAAGCACAACTTACAGGGAACATTGCTCAGGACGTCGCAAAGCATTTTACAGCCAATCAAATACTTTTAAAGTGTCGTCACTGTTGTAATGTAGGAAACATGGCAGTACAGCAAGCTCCCACACACAGCAATGTGATAGTGACCAGGTGATCTGTTTTGTTAGTGATGTTGGTTGAGGGATAAATATTAGCCAGGACACCAGGGAGAACTCCCCTGCTCTTTGTCAAAATAATGCTGTAGGATCTTTTGCGCTCACCTGAGAGAGCAGACAGGGGCCCTCGGTTTAACGTCATCCAAAAGACGGCACCTCCGACAGTGCAGCGCTCCCTCAGCCTGGATTTGCTCAAGTCCCTGGAGCGGGACTTGAACCCACAACCTTCTGACTCAGAGGCGAGAGTGCTGCCCACTGAGCCACGGCTGACATTCGACAAAGAGCAGCGAGTTCTCCAGGTGTCCTGGCCGACATTACTCTCTGAACCAACACCACCAAATCCAGATTAACTGGTCGTTCATCTTGTGGCTGCTGCACACAAATTGGCTGCCATGTTTGCTACGTAACAGTCACTGCACTTCAAAGTAGTTACGGATGTTTCTGAGAGAGATGCTTTCTAAACAGTTTCTTTGATGTTGCAGTGCGTCACAATATTGTTCTTCCACTATGGAGTTGAATCCAACCCAAAAATCGGAGTGGTTGAAGGTTCCTTCGCCCTCGACAGGGACGTGGCTGCAGGATTGTGACCGATCACTGTCCTTTCATCCTGAGGTTAAGTGCCCAATCCCAGCCAAGGCAGGGAGGAAACATTGTTGTACTTTCCCTGATAGGAGAACTCGGGTGTTAAAACTCTCCCTTTAATTCGTGAACACGTGTTCAAGACCTGCTCAGATAGATCGGATGAAGGCCTTCCCTCTCCAGCAGCAAAACAGGGTCGTGCAATGTTTTAGAATACAGGGCACTACATTCTGGAAAGCAAGTTCTGGCTAAATGAAAGAGAATGAAAGTTCTTTCTCTCTCATTCTCTCTCTTTATATCTCTTATTCTCTCTCTCTCATTCTCTCTCTCGCTTTTCAATAACATTGGAAAGCTGGCTGATAGAGGCCAGGATCGTAGCCGGACCTGCGACATATGTTGACAACGGCTCATTGCGAAGATGGAAAATAACGTCAAGTTCTTTGGGCAAGTCATTATAGTTTGATAAGAAGTGTTAGATTTGGCATTTCGCTGCACCTACAAAAAAAAAAGGCATTTCAACCCCCTTCGACCCTCACCCCCCCACGCGTCCTTAACTCATAAATCTGAGACAGATGGAGGGGCACAGTTCACAGCACGACCCACCCCAGTGCCAGGGTAATGAAACAAAACAGAGCAGCAAATAACCTTGGAAGGGAAGTCTCCTACACCCAGAAACACCCAGTACTAGGCTCGTGTCCGGTCAGTACTGCTTCATGGTACTAAGAACGGGACCTAGACAAAGGCAGAAGGGCACAGTCTTGTATCAGTGGGTTATTACTATTAGTTACAGGTAGGATATTGGGGGCCTTACACATATTAAACTAGCTGCATATAGACTATCAGTGAGTTATTATATTACAGCTGGTTATGAGGGGAATCTCAGTGCTATCAATATTACTATTAGTTATCAGTGTAATTTCAGTGAGCTACCTTTAGTTACTGGTGGAATCCAAGTTCCTCCCACCTCTGCTTTCCCCTCTTACCCGCCCTCAGTTTCCCTTCTTCACCTGCTCATGGGTGACATTCCTGGTTCTTGGAACTTCTCGCACAACAGCTCGTGACGTGAAACCACAAGCAAAGATACTCAACTACAGGGAACCCAATCGTTATACGGTAAATGCAGTAACATTTTAGAATGACATAAAACTTCACAGCGCAGGTACAGGCCATTCGGCCCAACCAGTCTCTGCCGGTCTTTATCCGCCACATGATGTCATGTAATCAAATGTCACGTGATCGGCTGTCAAATGGTCAGATGTCATGTGGTTAGAACGTCACATGATCAAACCTCCATGAATGCCTCCAACCAGAGCTGGCAACCCTAGCAGCATGATCGGAAGGAACAGGTGACTTTGGACTAATTGATAGAGATTGATTACCATAATTGGTCAACAACTCCATTTTTGTTGTAAAGTGCGACTATCAGGATGGTAGAAGGCGAACGAGATGGACGTTGGTCTTTTTACATCTAACAATACCTACATTGCTACTAAGAGCAGCAGGCCGGTATTTCCTGTCTCCACAAGTGAATCACACATCCCAGTGATAGTGGCGAATATGTTTATTGTTTCAGTGAAATAGAGTCTACAGTGCAGCAAATTAGTTCTGGTATTCTAACTGCAGGGAATGTGCCTGTCGCAAGTCTGTGGTGAAGTATATCCTCCCACACATCCAACGTCGCCACACCAAAGTGATCGCTAGCTGAGCCCCTTGTAAACAGCATTCCTCCCCTTGACTGTTCAAACCGCCTGCTGCTCAATTGAACTTCTTCAAAGTAACGCAGGCAGTTTTTTTAAATAGAGAAACAAAGAGGAATGAGCTCCCCTGATGGTGCTGTGAGTTTTTGAGGCTCACGGACCTGGAGGATGTGTGGCGAGTTAGCCGATCTCAATCGGGGCGGTTTTAGGGGTGCAAGAATTGGCCTCAGGGCCTGTGAAGTAGGGAAGAGGAGGAGGGGGGGGGGGGAAATCAGTCAGGGGTCCCACTCCTAATTACAATCCAGTGACATTTGCTGCAAACTGCACTCTGTGGCTGTCAGATGAGGACAGGATTGGCTTTGGCTTGGGCTGCGATGCACTCCACGATAGAATAGCCTGCCAAAGCAAGGCTTGCACCAGGGGAAGGATAGCAGAGGACAGCTGGCACCCCAGCAAGAGTTTGTACCTTCGAGAGAGGATAGCAGAGAAGATTGGGGAAAACCACTTTTAGAACACATTTTTTTCCATTTTCTTTTATGGTCCTAATTATGTGTGCTAACTCGCACCAAGTCCCGCTCACCCATCTCCCCTGTGTTTGCTGACCTACATTGGCTCCCAATTAAGCAATGCCTCGATTTTAAAATTCTCATCCTTGTTTTCAAATCCCTCTATGGCCTCGCCCCTTCCTATCTCTGTAATCTCCTTCAGCCCCACAACCCTGCCCCCCCCCCTGAGATATCTGCGCTCCTCTAATTCTGCCCTCTTGAGCATCCCTGATTATAATCGCTCCACCATTGGTGGCCGTGCCTTCTGTTGCCAAGGCCCTAAGCTCTGGAATTCCCTGCCGAAACCTCTCCCCCTCGCTACCTCTCTTTCCTCCTTTAAGATGCTCCTTAAAACCTACCTCTTTGACCAAGCTTTAGGTCACCTGCCCTAATTTCTCCTTATGTGGCTCAGTGTCAAATTTGTTGTCTTATAATACTCCTGTGAAGCGCCTTGGGACGTTTTACTACGTTAAAGGCGCTATATAAATACGAGTTGTTGCTGTTGTTGTAGTATTACTGCTTCTGTTGGTCCTTTAAACTGACCACTTGGAGATCCAGAGGGTGGCGGGGGTTGACTTGTCCTTTATTTCTCCCTGTGGAAAAGTGCCTTTCCTCCAGCCCTGCGACTTGAAGGGAACTCACCACGTGGGAAATTCCAATCGTGTACCCGCCTCTGACAGCCCTGGGCCACAGCAAGCTGAAACTCCCAAGCACCGTCGAGGATACTTTGAACCTAAATTTATCCCAAGGACCCTTTTCCGGCAGTGACACGGAGCAGGTTCATTTGTCGCTCCCATGTTGATGAAGTGACAAGATCCGCCCGTGGCTCAAAAGCACGCTTTAATGCAAAGCTCACACCACACTTGAGAGTTTAAGGTTTACTTACTCTGGTTACACACGATCCCAGTCCAGGCCTCTGGGCAAACACATCCATCTCGAGCCTCGTTGCAAGTGCCACCGTTCCTACAGTCCTCACAGGTCAAGCTGCAGTCAGACCCAAAGGTACCGTCCCAGCACACTGCAAAAAATATCCAGATAGTTATACAAACAGATCCAATATAGAATCCCAGCAGGATAATATATTTAAGAAGGAGACAGATAGATTTCTAGACACAAAAAGCATCAAGGGGTATGGGGAGAGAGCGGGAATATGGTATTGAGATAGAGGATCAGCCATGGTCATATTGAATGACGGAGCAGGCTCGAAGGGCCGAATGGCCTACTCCTGCTCCTATTTTTCTATGTCTATGTTTCTATGATACTATGATATTGTGGTAGCCCGCCATATCCAAATTACTGACTCCTCCAAAACTACTCCATGAACATCTATCTACCCCTCCAAAACCATGACCTTCTTTCGATCCCTTCAGAACTACTCCAGACCCATCTCCCTATCCTTACAAAACCATTGCATGGCCATCTCCCTATCCCCCCAAATCGAATCCACAACTATCTCACTACCCATCAAAATCCTTCTGCCTACCCTCCTAAAAAGCACTCAATTACCATCTCTAAACCCCTCCAAAACCACTTCATTAATAACTACCAATCTCTCTAATCCCATTTCAATTCCAGATCCATATCCCTCCACGACCACTCAGTTACCATCTCTCTCTCTCTGCTGAAACTACCCCCAAGCATCTCCTAACCCTCTAACACCATCCCCCATCCCTTCAGTTATTCAAAGGCCAAATTTGCTCCCCTTTCCCTTCCTTAAATTCTGAATCCTAAGCCATTTAAAATCTGAAAATCAGCTCTTTTATGTTTCTGCTAATCAATAGAATATGTATTTGTACCAACAGAGGCACTGTGTTCCTTGTGTGGAGGTCACTGATCCAGTTGCACATTCTGTTACCCTACATCCACATCTCATACCAACAAACACACTCGTGATGCTCAGAAGCTCGGTCATAAAACATACAGTTGTGCTAAATCCTATCCTAAGTGCATCAAGGCAGAAGTCCTGCACACTTATGATAGTCAAAGACCTCAAGCCCATGTGTATTTGGGTGGAAGTCCTACATTGTGAAATATGTGAGTCAACAAGCTTACACTGTTGTTCATCTAGACAGTAGTGAGTTGATAGTAGTTTATGATTTACACACACACACACACACACAGAATGGAGAATACATAGCCACACAATCTTCACAATACTATCATACACCTGAGCCCCTGAGTGGGCGATGGTACTTAAGTAGTTCCTTCAAGAATTACTGCTTCAGTAAAAAACAGTGAAACCCCGCCCCCCCCCCCACCCCTTACAGAACTGAGAGTTCAGAGATAAGGTTACAAAGAATTCATCTCATCGACAATGTTCTCACCAAAGCTTTGTGACAGGGTGAATTCCCCTCGCGCTTCCCCTTCCCCGGCTTCTTCCATCTCATCATCAAATAATTGGGTCAGTTCTTCTCCATTGTAGAAGGTCACCTCAGGGATGAGTCTTCCAAAACCAGGCCGGCCGTTCAGAGCCTCCACTGGGTCATCCAGGGCTGGAACGGAAGGAAGAATCAAACTACACAACGGGAAGAGATGCATTTCAGAAACACCTCGTCAATCACCCATCCCCCCCATCCTCAGATGGTATAAAATCTAACCCTTTATCTGACTTGAATCTCATTTTGGTTGATCAGTTCAACTTAGTTTTTCCAAAGAAAACAGCATAGTTCCAGGAATCTCAATTCACTATTGTTGCCTCTCTCCCACAAAGAACTTTCATTGAAAGACAAAAGACCTCATGGGTAAAATATAGAAATAATGTTAGAAGATTTATTCAAACATAATTAATACTTTACACATGGCAGGGACCATTGCAGTTGATCTCAGTCCCAAAGTTCAAAAAATCCCACACATTACTCTCACAACTCTCAAACACTATCAATGTCAAACATCGATATAGCTCCCTCTTGAATGTCATAGAGTTACACAGCACAGAAAGAGGCCCTTCGGCCCATCGTGTCCGCACCAGCCATCAAGCCCTGTCTATTCTAATCCCATTTTTCAGCACTTGGTCCGTAGCCTTGTATGCTGTGGTGTTTCAAGTGCTCATCTAAATGCTTCTTGAATGTTGTGAGGGTTCCTGCCTCTACCACCCTTTCAGGCAGTGAGTTCCAGATTCCAACCACCCTCTGGGTGAAAAAGTTTTTCCTCAAATCCCCTCTAAACCTCCTGCCCCTTATCTTGAAACTATGCCCCCTGGTTATTGACTCCTCTACTAAGGGGAAAAGTTCCTTTCTATCTACCCTATCTATGCCCCTCATAATTTTGTACACCTCAATCAGGTCCCCCCTCAGCCTTCTCTGCTCTAAGGAAAACAACCCCAGCCTGGAGCGCTTCATAGCTGAAGCGCTCCAGCCCAGGTAACATCCTGGTGAATCTCCTCTGCACCCTCTCCAATGCAATTATATCCTTCCTATAGTGTGGCGACCAAAACTGCACACAGTATTCCAGCTGTGGCCTAACTAGCGTTTTGTACAGCTCCATCAGAACCTCCCTGCTCTTATATTCTATGCCTCGGCTAATGAAGCCAAGTATCCCATCTGCCTTTTTAACCACCTTATCTACCTGTCCTGCTGCCTTCAGGGATCTATGTACATGCACACCAAGGTCCCTCTGATCCTCTGTCCTTCCTAGGGTCCTACCATTCATTGTGTATTCCCTTGCCTTGTTAGTCCTCCCAAAATGCATCACCTCACACTTTTCAGGGTTAAATTCCATTTGCCACTGTTCTGCCCATCTAACCAACCCATCTATATCGTCCTGTAGCCTGAGGCTTCCCTCCTCACTATTTACCACTCCACCAATTTTCATGTCATCTGCGAACTTACTGATCATACCTCCTACATTCATATCTAAATCATTAATGTACACTACAAACAACAAAGGACCCAGCACCGATCCCTGCGGTACACCACTGGACACAGGCTTCCAGTCACAAAAACAACCTTCGACCATCACCCACTGCCTCCTGCCACTAAGCCAATTTTGGATCCAATGTGCCAAATTGCCCTGGATCCCATGGGCTCTTACCTTCTTGACCAGTCTCCCATGTGGGACTTTGTCAAAAGCCTTACTGAAGTCCATGTAGACTACATCAACTGCACTACCCTCATCCACACACCTAGTCACCCCCTCGAAAAATTCAATCAAATTGGTTAGACATGATCTCCCCCTGACAAAGCCATGCTGACTATCCTTGATTAATCCTTGCCTCTCCAAGTGGAGACTAATTCTGTCCCTCAGAATTTTTTCCAATAATTTCCCTACCACTGATGTTAGGCTCACTGGCCTGTAATTCCCTGGTTTATCCCTACTACCCTTCTTGAATAATGGTACTACGTTAGCTGTCCTCCAGTCCTCTGGCACCTCCCCTGTGGCCAGAGAGCTTCTGAAAATTTGTGTCAGAGCCCCTGCAATCTCCTCCCTTGCCTCACACAGCAGCCTGGGATACATCTCGTCTCGGCCTGGGGATTTATCCACTTTTAAGCCCGCTAAAACCGCTAGTACCTCCTCCTTCTCAATACTAATTTGTTCACGTATATCACAATCCCCCTGCCTGATTTCTATGCCTACATCGTCCTTCTCCATAGTGAACACAGATGCAAAATATTCATTTAAAACCTCACCTCATCTTCCAGCTCTACATACAGATTGCCACTTTGGTCCCTAATGGGCCCCACTCTTTCTCTGGTTATCCTCTTGCCCTTAATATACTTATAAAACACCTTGGGATTTTCCTTTATTTTGCCCGCCAGTGATTTTTCATGCCCCCTCTTCGCTCTCCTAATTTCTTTTTTAAGTACCCCCCCCTGGGGTTGTCACCACTATTCTCCAGCATCTTCCCTCTTCCTAATATTCATCACCCGTTATATAAAGCAGGAGAAGCTCCCAAGGCCACGAGGGAAGGATCAATTCTGCGGATGGACAACCCTGCAGCATGTCAGGGAAACGAGCATTTTAAACACATTCACCAAATAGGCCAGTGGAATAACAGACATCATAGATGGGCAGCCACCCCCCGCCCCCGCAATTACTTGGCAGACAGAAACCAAGGATGAGTGTGCCACCCCTGTCGAAACCAACACCCAGGCCAGATCAAGAGGTGATCATTCTAAGCAAATCAAGCATCTCCACCAACACCAAGTGTCAATGAACATGGAGGTATGCAACAATTGGGCACCTCCAACTCGGAGAGGCTGAAATTGCCCAAGGCTCAAATATGCAATTCCCATCTTACATCGCAAGCAATCTGACCTAATCGCAGCTGATTTTAAATGGGTCTCACTCGATATGAAAATGCCTCCAGTTTTGTTTTTTAAGTTCTGCTTCTGTCCCATAAGAGGTTTGGCCATCTCCCAGTGTCAATCCCTGGCAAATAAAAGTTTATGCAGCGCATGTACACAGTGGTTATTTTTGGTCAATTTGGTGTGTTGGAGAGCCCATAAAGTATAACCAGAGACAGACTCTCCAGAATGATAAGCACATCTTCAAATAATTTGCCGCAATGGCCTCAGGAAGAGCATTGTTGTTATCCAACTGCTGGTTGAACATTTATTCTCTCTCCGTTGTCCTTAAAAGCATGCCTTAAATATTTGAATCATAATAGGCTTCAGCTTCCTAAGCTCTTGGAGTTCTACAAAACGTCTAATTGCAACAAACTGCTGAGGGGTTGACATGAGAAGCAGCTGGGCCGAATATCATTTCCGTGCGTACTGCTTATTCGACAGCTTTGCTTTGGCAAAGATTTCGCCTGAAGTTGAGATGGGCCACTTCAGTCAAACAAAAAAAAACGCCCCCCCCCGATTTCATTAATACTCGACAGGGTCTGAAACGACAGAACAGAGAGCGTATAAAGTGGAACAGGCGAAGCTGTGCTGGCGACAGCCTTGTGGTCTGGAGTCAAGAGCTGCGGCCAAAAACAACTGAGGTCGAGAGAGAGGGAAAAAAAACACCCACCGCAACAGAGGTGCAGAGTTAAAAAACTGATGAGGACAGCGAGGTTAATAGAACCACGGGTAATAAGGAAGAGAAACATCCCACAGGGATTACACATGGAAATAATATGCTGTGTTCTTGTTTAATAAAAGTTACATTGAGGAAGAGGTTGCTTAGCAGACAGATCGGATTGAAATGTGATCTCCGCTCACCAGTATTACCTCTGAGCAGGGCACGGCATGAGAATGCATGCCTGGGTTTGGAGGCAGTGGTAAGAAAGAAAGAATTTGCACTTACAAAGCGGTTTTCTTATCCCCAGAGCATCCCAAAGCACCAATGAATTACTTTTTGAAGCATAGTTGCTGTTGTTATGTAAGGAAACCCGGCGGAAATTTTTGTGCACAGCAAGATCCCACAAACAGCTCCGGGATGAATGACCCAGTTAATCTGTTTTGGATGAGGGGGTAGACGTTGACCCAAGACCTGGAACACTCCCCTGTTCTTCTTTAAATATCAACGCAGGATCTTTCACGTCCACCTGAGAGGGCAGACGGGGCCTCGGTTTAACGTCTCAATCCAAAAGACGGCACCTCCGACAGTCCAGTGGTCCCTCAGTACTGGAATTCCCTCCCTAAACCTCTTCACCTCTCTCTCCTCCTTGAAGATGCTCCTTAAAATCTTTGTCACCTGTATTAATATCTCTTTATGTGGCTCGGTGTCAAACTTTGACTGATAACACTCCTGTGAAGCACCTTGGGACATTTTATTACATTAAAGGCGCTATATAAATGTAAATTGTTGTTGGAAATTTTGCAACAATATTTTTTTAACGTCAATTTAGGATCTTGGCCATACTGGGCTTGGACAGAAGTCACTGACTCAATGAATAGTCTGCATATGTTCCCACTTCATCAGCCTTTATGATTATTTTCAAGGACAAACCCCCAAATACACCTCATGGAGACCCCTGCTTTGCAAAATGGAAGGTCTGCAGTTCTGCAAGTGTAACCGTCAACGCAAGACAGAAACGTACGGGCGCAGCTCTTCCGATCCCCGTCCAGCTTGTAGCCAATGTCGCAAAAGCACTGGAAGGATCCAGCTGTGTTCTGGCAGGTGTGCTCGCAGCTGTCGTTTTCCGCGGTGCATTCATCAACATCTGGAAGGAAAATGCAAAGAGACGTCTGTGTAGATGTCAGAAAAGCCTCCATACATCACTCGACCAATCTCAAAGCTATTTTCACTGACCAGGTAAGAAAGAATTAGCTGCAATGAAAAATAATATCAAAATGCACTTAGTCCTCACTAAACAACCTGAATCACGTCAAAATCTCATGTGCATATATTAGTCTTACCTTTTCCCTAAAATCTCCAGGCTTTTAAAACCTAAGTTTCGCATAATTAATTATCACTTCTCGATTCATCTCGTCTTCGCTCCTACTCCTTTCAACCTTGCTGATGTCCTGCGCTATGG
Source organism: Squalus acanthias (assembly GCA_030390025.1). Taxonomy (NCBI): domain Eukaryota; kingdom Metazoa; phylum Chordata; class Chondrichthyes; order Squaliformes; family Squalidae; genus Squalus; species Squalus acanthias. The sequence continues at coordinate 14,604,823 of CM059440.1, forward strand.
GCCTTGGCCCTTGGTTCTTCACCTAGGGCCAAGCTCACTTTGTAATGGAGCAAACACTGCACTCATGGTGGTGGGTCCCAGAGTGGTTTTCACACTGGTGAAATAACCCCTGCATTACTGGTGTGATATTCTATGAATTGAGATAAAGGCCAGAATTTTCGGAGGTAAAAGCGGGTGGGTTGGAGGCATGGGGGAAAGTGAAAGTTGAAAAAATGTGAACCCTGACCCCAACCCGCCCACTTTCTCCTTTCACTCAGGCAGGACGGGGGGGGGGGGGGGGGGGCTGCCAACCCACTGCCAAGAGGCGGGTTGGCAATTTACAAATGATAATGAGGTCTGAGGCCTCTACTTTAACCTACTGTGCAGGTTTTACTGCAGGCGTCTGGGGATCCGGGGGCTCGGGATTCCCAGTGGCTGCAACGAGGCGCCCTCAGCTTCGGGGAGCATTCCTTGTGCACCGGGAGGAGCAGGAGTGCTTCCTCCCAGCCCCCCAAACTCCCCCACCATCAGGCTGGCCCTTTCCGGGGATCGCGACTCAGATCGGACCCTCCACCCCCCCAGGGATCGGATCGCCCTTCCGGGGGAATCGGACCCCCTGCCGAGCTTGGATGCCTCCCCACCACCCAACATCCTGGGCCCAGCACTTACCTGTTGCTGTGGCCTCCTTCTCCGAGTTCCCTACACTACTGGAGCCCAGCTTGTCAATCAGGCTGACTTCCAGGCGGGGAACCCGCCCCTGACATCGCACGCACGCTGTGGAGTTAAAACCCGACCTTCTAGCTTTCCCGCCATCTCCCGGGCCCCCCACACCGTGCGGGAGGGACCCGGTAAACTCCAGCCCAAAGAATCCCGTGTGAACTCAACCAGCTGCATCTCCTCCCATTGCGAGATTATCAAACCTTAGAACAAGAACTAATGGGATTGTAAATGGGTTACAGGTCCATTATCAAACCTCAGCCTAAATGTGCAGCAATATTTGCAGGGGGTTCCGGGGAACATGCCAATATTTGCAGGGGTTTTTTTGGGAACATGCCAATATTTGCAGGGGGTTTTTGGGAACTTGCCAATATTTGCAGGGGTTTTTTGGGAACATGCCAATATTTGCAGGGGGGTTTTTGGGAACATGCCAATATTTGCAGGGGGTTCCTAGGAATGTATCAATATTTGCAGGGGGTTCCTGGGAACGTGCCAATAGTTAAGAGGGGTGGTGGTGGACCCACACAGAAAGTTTGAACAACCAGTGTTCTATTGAAATGTTGACAATCCAATCCATTTCATCCAGCAACACCTGTTTCACATTGGCTAATAAGGCCAGACCCACGATAGTTAAGTGAGAGATGCCATGCAGCCATAAACCAATGATCCATTTGCCCTCTCCCCACTCCACCTTAGTTAAATAAGTAGGTATCTGTCCTGGAGAATGCTCAGAAGAAAGACAACAAATTCTAAAAACAAGTTACTGAAACCTTTAAAGGGTTAAAAAGAAAATAATAATTTTATTTGAAATAAATTAGAGCTTGACTCAAAACTGACTAAACTCAAAGCATAACAAGCTTTTCACATTACCCTGGGACTTGGAAAAGTACATGCATCATTTCAAAGTAAATTTAGTGCAGAATTTCCAATTACTGAGTCCAAGAACAAGGAAAGTCCCTTACCTCTGTAAGTCCCCCCACTTGGAACTGATTTTGGTGCAGGGACTGCAGATGGAAGCTGCTGTCTCATTAACATTCACATCAACAATTTCTCAAATACTCGCACTGCTAAATGTTATTATTTAAAACAAAATGAAATATCCTATTTTTGTTTTGCTTTGTTGCTTCACAACTGCTGACCCCTGCCAACATCAACAGTTTGATAGTCACAGCAGGAGGATCTTAGCGGTGAGCAGAGTCCTAGTTTGCCAGCACAGTTGGATAGAGTAACAATTAGGGCTTAATTGATTCTGTTCTGAAAGAAATGTAATCCTAAATACATGAAAAATGTAATGGGTGAAATTCCTCTCTTTGGTCATTTTAGTGAAAACATACAGGCAAGCGTAAAGTACAGGCAAACCTAAAGTGCAGTCAAGCGTAAAGTACAGGCAAGCGTAAAGTACAGGCAAACCTAAAGTGCAGGCAAGCCTAAAGTACAGGCAAGCCTAAAGTACAGGCAAACATAAAGTACAGGCAAACATAAAGTACAGGCAAGCGTAAAGTACAGGCAAAGCCTAAAGTGCAGGCAAGCCTAACGTACAGGCAAGCCTAAAGTACAGGCAAACATAAAGTACAGGCAAGCGTAAAGTACAGGCAAACCTAACGTACAGGCAAACCTAACGTACAGGCAAGCCTAAAGTACAGGCAAACCTAACGTACAGGCAAACATAAAGTACAGACAAGCGTAAAGTACAGGCAAGCGTAAAGTACAGACAAGCCTAAAGTACAGATAAGCCTGAAGTACCAGCAAGTCTAAAGTACAGGCAAACGTAAAGTATACCCAAGTAAAAAATGATACAGCCACATCAACTTTATCATTTAAATCAGCAACAAGATTTTCACCCAATTGGAACTCAACTTTCACTGAGAAAAAAATACAATTATATAGCGCCTTATGACCCCAAAGCACATTACAACCAATAGATCACTTTTGAAGTGTAGTCACTGTTGATATGTAAGCAATCTTTGCAAAGAGTTTGTGCATAGTAAAGTCCCACAAACAGCAAGTGAATGTATGAGCAGATAATCTGTTTTGGCGGTGTTGGTTGAGAGTGGAACGTTGGCCAGGACAGTGGGAGAACTCCCTGCTCTTCTTCAAAGAGCACCATGGGAGCTTTTACATACACCTGAGCAGGCAGGTGAGGCCTCAGTTTAACATCTCATCTGAAAGATGGCACCTCCAACAATGCAGCACTCCCTCTCTACTGCACTGGCCAACCTATATTGTGCGGAGATTGAACCCCCAACCTCCTGACTCAAAGACTAGAGCCAGCTGAGCCAAGCTGACATTCATCTCAAGGGCTTTCTAGTGGCTAATAAGACAATAAGACAAATTGATTCAACCTCAGATGAGGAAGGGCCCAAGTCAATTTGGGTGGAAAATGAATTGTTGGAAATTAGTGCAGACCATTGAGGCAAAAGGAGGACAATGAAATGTTTGTGAGAAACTGTGAAAGAATAAGTTAGAGTAGGAAATGGCGTAATGAGTCTTGATTTCCACACAGTGACGATGCAGTGAGGAGATTGAGTGTGTAAGATGGGGCACTTGGAGGTTACAGTTAGTGTAGATTCACTGCAAGTGCTCAGAAAGGATCTGGATGAGGTCCTGCAAGCGGAAGACACCTCAAGTTATTGAAGGTATGTGGGGTCCATGGGGATAGTGGCACTGGTCACCATGGTCACCTGGAGCTTCCAACATTCGAGCTTTAACGAATATCCCAGAGTTTTTACCGAAATTGTTTTTTCCTCTGTTTTTTTGTCTCTCTCCCAGGAGATTGTGTGGTTATTGGAGTGGGGGTGGATGGCACAGTCCACTGCACCGTGTCAGGATGAGCCAGGCTTGATGGACTAGCAGGTCTTTTCCTCCCCTTCTTTTTCATATGTTTGTCAGAACGAGGAAGGAAACTAAGACCATGACCATACTGGTATTGATAGATAGACAAGAAAGTTTGAGAGAGATTGGAGAGTAAAGCTATCAAATGACAAGCGTTTTCTTGGTGGATTTGGCTAGAAACACTGTGCTTTCACCAGTGGGTGTTGAGTTTGAATCCAGACAGACTCGGGGCAATGCATCAGTATATGGAACTGAACTGTCAATTCTCACCTTCACATGTACAGCCATCCAGACTGAGCCGATACCCTGCGTGACAGCCACACTCGTATCCTCCAGGGGTATTGAAACAGTCCTGTTGACAGCAGCCTGCACCAGCGTCACACTCGTCCACATCTGTGTGAGGGCAAGACAAATTCTGATCAGCTCCTCTGTGTAAACTGGATCACTCCGCACCTGTCATTGTTGGTGCCCAGACCCTAGGTTTAAATGTGACCCACAGTGCACCTGTCCAGAATAATTCATGCCCCCATCCCCGAATTGCCGAGTCAGAGCTCATGTTTTATTGGTGCCCCCAATCCCCCCCAATATCTGCATTTGGTTCATCCCCATCATATCAATGTTTCATCAAACCAGACTCCCAACCCTCTCCTCCCCATATCTGTGTTGTACTCCTCACCCCTCCACTCATATCCAGCAGCCAATCCTAACAAATTCCAAGGCTTGAGACTGTTGATCCTGTGGTATGTCTGCCCAGGGTTTGGAGACATCTCAATCAAACAATGGTGTTAAACTGATGGTTTTTGTTCAGATAATGTTATCGAGTCATAGAGTCTGTGCCGGCTCTCTGTAGAGCAATCCAGTCAGTCCCATTCCCCCGCTCTATCCCCGTAGCCCTGCAAGTTTATTTCCCTCAAGTGCCTATCCAGTCTCCCCTTGAAAACATTGAGTGTCTCCGTTTCCATCACTTCCGTCGGCAGCGAGTTCCAGGTCATCACCACTTGCTGCGTAAAAAAGTTTTTCCTCACATCCCCATGTTGTATAATTTAAACAATTTAAAGTAAGAACTTGCATTTATTAGAACATTAGAAACAGAAACAGGAGGAGGCCATTTGGCCCTTCGAGCCTTTCACAACCTCAGGACGTCCCAAAGCTATTCACAGCCAATCAAGTACTTTTTCTGAAGTCTCGTCACTCTTGTAATGTATTTAAAAGCAGTTCATTGCGTTTGGTCCCTGGCTCTCCGGTAACTTCAATACCAGCCAGGCGAGACAGCTCACTATCAAGTGGCACCGAAGTACTACGTAGGAGACAATCAATACCCGGGTTAGGAAATTCCTTGGAGCTGCTCCTGCTCCGCGATGTTACTCCCGCGAGGAGTGCGGGCAGAGCCCGGTTTACACGATAACGCTGGCAGAGCAGGAGCGAATTCCTGGAATTTCCTGCTGTGGTGTTCTGACTGGGAATGGAGTTAGTTGGCACCAAGCTTCTAAACCCCACTGATTTTCAGCTCGTTGACCCCCCCTTATACATTTCACACCCTGAACATTTACCTGGCAAACTGGGCTTGGAACTTCTGTAAAACCAATTCATGGAGGACTTGAGACCAATGGGGTTACACAATTCCCCCCGCATTTCACACCGGGCGCACCTCAAACTGCAGGTGCAGTGCGCAAGGTGTGAACCGCATGGGGATTATGGAGCTGCGAATCAATGGGGATTAGAGTTTGGGTATCACTTGACATCATTCACACTTGCTATGGGACGGGTATAGTTATTGGTATTGGTATGGATATTGGTACACCAGGCTTTGGTTCCAATACAGTTACGAGAAGAGAAAGGAACACGGGAAAAACTGGAAGGGGATACATTCTGCAGCAGGTATGAAATTCCACTGCCGTAGAATCATGAAGCACTGCGGGGGGGGGGTCAATATCACTTTTTTAATGAACCAGACTTTCCTTCTCCCATAACTGTGTTTTATTGGTCCATTTCTAGTGAACCTCAGTTTGTTTTATACAGTACTCTGGATAATGGTACAAATATTTGTGTTGCAGAGTGCTGGAAGTGATCAGAAACACACATGTAGACGTGTTGAGACGCTGCTTTGCAAATTCAGGCAGTGCACGAACGTGTAACCTAATCACATTCTCAACATTCCCCTCTGGGAACCGCCAGTCTAATAACAGTGAACGCAGCAATAAACTGCAAACCAGGTTATTAATCACTGGGCAAATAAAGCACAAAAACCAGCAGACAGCCGCCTTAACTCTTCCCATCACCGAATTCTGTTCATTAAGCGAGACTTCTTCTTTGTTTTGAGGAAAAAGGGTTAATCTCTCCATGCCCTGGCTTTTCCTGGAATGTGGTGCTGACCCCTCGCTGGGGTGGGGTCCCATGGATGCCAACTAGTGTCCAGTGCTTCATCCCAGTGGCCGCGATTCACGTGTGAACCTAGGCAGTAACCGTCAGTCAACTGCTGACCATGGGGTGCATCACATCTGATGCCTGATCCTCTCCTCACCCAACCCAACGTCCCCATGGGTGCATTTTCCAGCAAGAGTCATTGGACAGTGATCAAGAGTACGGCACGGTAGTGATAGGGGAACCTGTAGGTTTGGATAACCTTTACATGTATATTATAGTTGCGTTAGAAGCCATGCTATTGAAATGTTACTGTAACTGCAAGGCATGATGGGAAGCTTGACCAAAACCAGACCAAAGCGTAGTGTCAGCATTTAACAGTAGCAGTAGTTGTAATAAAGTTTCTTCACGAAACCTTGAATCAGGAACAATGATCAAAGATAATGGTAACTGGAGGCTGGATAAGATAAACAAAACTGCAGAAAGGCAAAAGTAAGGACCTTGGGTCCGGGACAGTTGAAATAGCGGGAAGCATCTGCCAAAGCCTACGTAACCAGTAATTAACGGTTGAACAATTATCGGTAGCAGATTGATTATGTATAAATAAACTGCCACAACCATTGTAAATTTGAGAGACTTCGGTGCACTGAAGGCTCTCCCCTGCATGCTTGTAATAAAGTTTCTCTCATATCACAGCCTACCCGTGACTCCAAGTGGTTTCTTCCACAACAGTAGTATAGTGGTTATGTTGCTGGAATTGTAAGCCACTGGTCTGGATTAATAATCCAGTAGAACATGAGTTCAAATCCCACCATGGCAGTTTTGAGAATTTGAATTCAGTTTTAAAAAAAACCAATGTGGAAATAAAAAGCTGGTATCAGTAAAAGTGTCAGATTGTCGCAAAAACTGGTTTAGTAATTTAGGGAAGGAAACCTGCCGTCCTTACCCAGTCTGGCCTATATGTGACTCCAGTCCCCCAGCAATGTGGTTGACTCTTAACTGTCCTCTGAAGTGGCCTAGCAAGCCACTCAGTTGAAGAAAGCCCACCACCTTCTCAAGGGCAACTAGGCATGGGCGAGAATGCCTTGCCAGCGACGCCCACATCCTGAGAATGATTTTTTAAAGAAGAGCAGCCATTCTGTCTGATTTTTTCGTCCACAGCCCAGTGATGGTGAGACAATTTGTAGGACTCAGAATGATCGCCTGGCCATGGTTAGCTAACTCAGCACAGACCGGGCATTTAGGCTCAGCCATTCCTGATTTTTTTTTAAATTCGCTTATGGGATGTGGGCGTCGCTGGCAAGGCCAGCATTTATTGTCCATCCCTAATTGCCCTGGAGAAGGTGGTGGTGAGCCGCCTTCTTGAACCGCTGCAGTCCGTGTGGTGAAGGTACTCCCACAGTGCTGTTAGGGAGGGAGTTCCAGGATTTTGACCCAGCGACGATGAAGGATCGGCGATATACTTCTAAGTCTGGATGGTGTGTGACTTGGAGGGGAACTTGGAGGTGGTGGTGTTCCCATGCGCCTGCTGCCCTTGTCCTTCTAGGTGGAAGAGGTCGCGGGTTTGGGAGGTGCTGCCGAAGAAGCCTTGGCTTGTAGATGGTGCACACTGCAGCCACGGTACGCCAGTGGTGGAGGGAGTGAATGTTTAAGGTGGTGGATGGGGTGCCAATCAAACGGGCTGCTTTGTCCTGGATGGTGTCGAGCTTCTTGAGTGTTGTTGGAGCTGCACTCACCCAGGCAAGTGTGGTTCGGTACTGCACTGGCCTGTCTGCTTACCAACTGAGCTATCAGGGGAGCCCCAAGGGTTAAACTTCTAACAGTTTATTAAAATTATTATTACTGCATTCAATAGCCACTGCTAGTGAGCAGTAATTGAGTTCATAAAAAAGGAATGCAATTTGTCCATGAGATTTTTGTTCAGTTAGGTACCTTTATATGTTTTTGGAGAGAGATGGGCAACGAGACACAATTCCACTTTATGCCTCTTCAGCATCAACCATTCACAAGTCAGGTATGGAGGAGGCTTGATGCAAAACATTTATCCCCCAAGAATGCATCTTAACCCCAACTTCAGGAGAGTACCCACTATTGCACCAATGTAGCATTTCCCACATCAACCATCCTGTAGCATCTCTGAGTGTCATTTGGTGCCAAAATATCTCCCAAATTATGGACAGATTGATCCTGTGCACCGTAATTACCCAAAATAGTTTCACATCGGACTTTCACAGAGAGAGAGGGGAATATCATCCTATCAGTCAGGGCTGAATTCTAAACCCAGGTCCCAGAAGTTTAAGACTAGTGTCTAACTCTAGTGTTGGACTTGGGGTAATACTGATAAACCACTCAAGAGCTTATGATGCTACCTCAACTTCAAAAAATCAATTACTTGTAACACACTGTAGGTTGTGTGCTGTTTTATATTTAATTGAATCGTTGTATGTTATTTAAACCCCTAAAAGCTGATGTACACGAACATGACCCACCTTCAGCAACTGGGGAAAAATCACCTTCGTTCAGCCCTACCTACACATGTCTTCTGATCAGCATCCAGGTGAAAGCCTTGATTACAGCTGCACAGCGGACCGCTGGTTGTGTGGCGGCAGTGATGGGAACATCCTCCATTGTTTGATTCACAACTGTTGACGATCTCCATCTCAATCCCTGTAAACAAAGCGCTCTGTTACGTTCACGACTCCTTCAGCATTTCTTTCGTGCCATTTCTGTTCTAGTGGCTCCCATAGCAACACCAAGGAGAAACTTGCTGGATTTGTCAAGGTTGCCTGAATGAGCACCGTATGAAAGGGTCTTAAAAGCAATACAGTATTTACAGAAGAGCAGGGGAATTCTCCCCAGTGTCCTGGCCAATATTTATCCCTCAAACAACATCACCAAAATTGATTATCTGGTCATTATCTCATTGCTGTTTATGGGACCTTGCTGTGCACAAATTGGCTGCCGTTTTTCCCTACATTACAACAGTGACTACACTTCAAAAAGTACTTCATTGGTTGTGAAACGCTTTGGGACGTCCTAAGTTGCTAAATAAATACAAGTCTTTCTTTCTTTTATTAAAACATCGGCAGTAGCAGCAGTGGGTCACAACACCCCCAACACACAGCAAGCAGCTCTCCTGAAATCCCTCCAAATGCTGAGCCAAATTCCACCCTTTCAGCACATTGCAGGCCGAGGCATATAAAACCCTGTAATTGTTTCGGAAACAATTCCTGGAGACAGAAGCAGGACGTCCCAAAGCGCTTTACAGTTAATAAAGTACTCTTGTAGTGTGGTCACTGTTGTAATGTAGAAACATCGACAGTCAGTTTGCACACAGCAAGGTCCCAACAACAGCAAATGAGATAAATGACCAGATCAACCTGCCGATTACAGGGATCTATTCTGGAGATGTTGTGCGGACATTTTTTTGCTAATTTTAAAGCTCCCTCAACACTGGTCCATCAAACACTCCCAGGGCAGGCACAGCATGGATTAGATTCAGAGTAAAACTCCTGCTACACTGCCCTATAATAGACTCCCAGGTCAGGCACAGCACAGGCTAGACACAAGGTCAAGTTTCCTCGAGACCATCTCCGACTTATTTTACACAGGTCCATTACAGCCAACAAATAAAGGAGACTTTAAACCCACTGGCCTGGGCTGGGTTCCAATCCCAGCCTCTCCAGATGAAATGGCACAAGCTGGACTACCCAGTTCTCAATAAAATATATTTAATGTGCATTTAGAAGTTCTCCCAGCTGCTTTTACTGTGCTCTGCACCATCCCTCAGTGACTCCTAAATACAGAAATGAGGTTCTATCCTCCATTTACAGAATACCAACTCACAATGCTTCCTTGTGTATACAGAGAGGTTGTTACTGTTAATACTGTGCCAGGTCTGTCCTCCTGTACATACTATCCTTCTCTACAGTATCACAGGAGGGTCGCATGATGGTATTTATTGCCTTACAGTGAATTCTACTCAGGAGCCCATAGTCAACGTTAGGAGCCTGTTAGTGGGCTCGGTATGATGACCCAATATCCTGATACTTTCCTCACTGTTGCCCACCCTACACCAGTAAGAAGGACTGAACAGGTTAACTTACGGTAGCACTGCTTCCCATCGGCACCCAGCTCATAGCCTGCGTTACAGACACAGGAAAAGGATCCGTGAGTGTTGAGGCATCCGTGCGAGCAATTCACTAATTCGAACACGCACTCATCAATATCTAGGGAGAGAGAGAGACAGCGATCACCGGCCCAGTAATGTACAGTAATGGCAATGATTCACCCATCACCCCTGTGCTCGCTGACTTGCATTGGTTCCCGTTCCGGCAACGCCTCGATTTTAAAATTCTCAACCCCCTCCAGCCCTGCAAACTTCCGAGATCTCTGCGCTCCTCCAATTCTGGCCTCTTGCGCATCTGCAGTTTCTTTCGCACCACCATTGGCAGCCGTGCCTTCAACTGTCTAGGCCCTAAGCTCAGGAATTATCTCCCTAAGCCTCTCCTCCTTTAAGAAGGTCTTTAAAACCTGCCTCTTTGACCAAGCTTTTGGTCCTAATATCTCCTTATGTAGCTTGGTGTCAAATTTTGTTTCATAATGCTCCTGTGAAGCGCCTTGGAAAGGTTACCTATATTTAGGTGCGAAATACCTATATTTAAGAAGGGAGCTAGAACATGTCCAGGGAACTATAGACCAGTCAGCTTAACATCGGTGGTAGGAAAAATAATGGAATCCCTACTAAAGAAGATAATAGAAGAACATCTAGAAGCCAAAAATATAATAATGAATAGTCAGCATGGATTTCAAAAGGGAAAGTCTTACTTGACCAACCTCATTGAATTTTTTGAAGAGATAGCAGAGAGAATAGACAAGGGTATTGCAGTAGATGTAATTTATCTAGATTTTCAAAAGGCCTTCAATAAGGTACCCCATAATAGACTAATGAATAAGGTCAGAGAATGCAGAGTCAGGGACAAGTACCAGAATGGATTGTTGGCTGGCTTCAGGAAAGAAGGCAGAGAGTGGGAGTAAAGGATAGCTATTCACAGTGGCAGAAGGTGGGTAGTGGTGTTCCACAAGGATCAGTGCTGGGACCACTGTTGTTCACAATTTATATTAACGATTTAGACTTTGGAATCAAAAACACAATTTCTAAATTTGCGGATGATACCAAATTGGGGGGATAGTTAATACTGAGGAGGACTGCAACAAATGACAGGAAGACATTAATAAACTTGCAGAATGGGCATATAATTGGCAAATGAAATTCAACACAGATAAATGTGAGGTACAGGGATCCCTCCCCAACCACGGGGGATACGTCCCTAAAAACCCCCGTGGTTAGTAAAACCACAGTTGGCAAATTCAGTATAAACACAATTAAAAAAATATAAAAAGCATATAAATAGCATAAAAATCATGTTTTTTTACCTTATTCCTAAATTAAAAACCGCGGATACGCGAATTTCACTGCCGCGGTTGACAAAAATTGGCGCAGCGTGGAAACCGTGTATACGTGAAATCCGCATATGGCAAGCCCGCGGGTTGGGGCGGGATTCCTGTATTACATTTTGGTAGGAAGAATAGGGAGGTCACTTATTACTTGGAGGGTGCGAGTCTGGGTGAGGTAGAGGAACAAAGGGATCTCGGAGTACAAATACACAAATCACTAAAAGTAGCGACACAGGTTAACAAGGCCATAAAAAAAAAACAGGCACTAGGGTTTATTTCTAAAGGGACAGAATTGAAAAGTAGTGAAGTTATGCTAAACTTGTATCGAACCTTGGTTAGACCACACTTGGAGTACTGCGTACAATTCTGGTCGCCATATTATAAAAAGGATATAGAGGCACTGGAGAGGGTGCAGAGAAGATTTACAAGGATGATACCAGAAATGCGAGGGTACACCTATCAGGAAAGGATGAACAGGCTGGGTCTCTTTTCGCTTGAAAAAAGAAGGCTGAGGGGTGACCTAATTGAGGTCTTTAAAATTATGAAAGGTTTTGATAGAATGGATACAGAGAGAGTGTTTCCACTTGTGGGGAAGAGGGAATTCAGAAGAAACTTCTTTACCCAGAGAATGGTGAGAATGTGGAACTCGCTACCACAGGGCGTAGTTGAGGCAAATAGTATAGATGCATTTCAGGGGAGGCTAGAGAAACAGAAGGGAATAGAGGGTTATGCTCACAGATTTCGATGAGGAAAGATGGGAGGAGGCTCGAGTGGAGCATAAACGCTGGCATGGACTGGTTGGGCCGAATGGCCTGTTTCTGTGCCGTATATCCTATGGAATCCTATGTTTTAGTATGTTAAATGCACTATATAAATGCAAGTTGTTGTAGTGCTGGTCACCGTAGCACTGGAAGGATATTCCTGCTGTTCAGTGAGTGCAGAGTGGGGCAACCGGAGGGGACGATGATCAAATGCACTCTACCGCACGTCCAAAAATGACGAGTGTGCTGCCCCGGTGTGTCCGTGATTTCCCAGTATGTGCGGGTGGTGGACAAGACTCCCAGTCGGTAACGGGCACTCGGAATATCAGCTCTCAGGTCCCACAGATCCAAGTTACGGGAAACCTACTCGACGTTTTCAAGGAGGTTGATCCAGGCTAGTTGTTCACGTTGGCACGGGTTCAAAAACTTGGGAACACCAATAAATTCGCATTCTAGGGAAATGTGTCCCATAAACCCTGTGAATTCCCCCAATTTTGTTCCAAGGCTAGTATCTGTTGCCCATCCCTAGTTGCCCTTGAGAAGGTGGTAGTGAGCCTTCTTCTTGAACCGCTGCAGTCTAAGAACATAAGAATTAGGAGCATGATTAGGCCATACGGCCCTTCGAGCCTGCTCCGCCATTCAATAAGATCATGGTTGATCTTCTACCTCAACTCCACTTTCCTGCCCGATCCCCATATCCCTTGATTCCCCTAGAGTCCAAAAATCTATCGATCTCAACTTTGAATATACTCAACGACTCAGCATCCACAGCTCTTTGGGGCAGAGAATTCCAAAGATTCACAACCCTCTGAGTGAAGAAATTCCTCTTCATCTCAGGCTTAAATGGCCGACCCCTTATCCTGAGACTAAGCCCCCTAGTTCTAGACACTCCAGCCAGGGGAAACAACCTCTCAGCATCTACCCTGTCAATCCCCCTCAGAATCTTACATGTTTCAATGAGATCACCTCTCATTCTTCTAAACTCCAGAGAGTATAGGCCCAATCTACTCAATCTCTCCTCATAGGACAACCCTCTCATCCCAGGGATCAATCTAGTGAACCTTCGTTGCACCGCCTTTAAGGCAAGTATATCCTTTCTCAGATAAGGAGACCAAAACTGTGCACAGTACTCCAGGTGTGGTCTCACCAAGGCCCTGAACAATTGTAGTAAGACTTCTTTACTCTTGTACTCCAACCCCCTTGCAATAAAGGCCAACATGTCATTAGCCTTCCTAATTACTTGCTGTACCTTCATGCTAACTTTCTGTGTTTCCTGTACAAGGACACCAAAATCTCTCCGAACACCAACATTTAATAGTTTCTCACCATTTAAAAAATATTCTGTTTTTCTATTCTTTCTACCAAAGTGAATAAGCTCACATTTCCCCACACGACACTCCATCTGTGTGGTGAAGGTACTCCCACAGTGCTGTTAGGGAGGGAGTTCCAGGATTTTGACCCAGTGATGATGACGGGACGGCGATATATGTCCAAGTCAGGATGGTGTGTGACTTGGAGGGGAACTTGGAGGCGGTGGTGTTCCCATGCGCCTGCTGCCCTTGTCCTTCTAGCTGGTGGAGGTCACGAGGTTGGGAGGTGCCACTTCATGCACTGGGACAGATGATTTATTGTCACTCAGAACTTTCACTTCCCACAGGACTTTCTATGCAAAATTGTAAAGTTCGGGCAGCAGACTGTGGTGTGTACAGTAAAGTGTAAAAATTCCCAGGATTTGCTGTGGGATGTCACTCTATCCCAAATCACTTGGCAAGTTATGTGTGTGCATTGGGTTTGTTGGGACAGGACAAGTGTCTGGTTTGCACTGTACATGAGGGGCCGAGTGCAGATTGTTCCACCCACTCTTGTTCCATTGTGAGCTTGATGTTTATCTGTAGTGCAGGTTGCCATGGAAACCCCGAGCGAGCACGCTGTTGATGTTACGTGAGTGATAACGTAAGAGTTTTACCTTCGCATCCTTTGGCGTCACTCGCCAATCCGTATCCCGGGTGACACTCACACCTGGCGACTCCATGGTTGTTCTGGCACTTGTGCATACAGCCGCCATTCTTATCTGTACAAGGATTCTTCACTGCAGAGATAAGAGAGTGCACAAATGTTTTATACTATCTATTAGTACCCCTCTCGCACCTCCAGGATGGAAGGTGTTTATTCTTGCTGGGTTACAACTCGATTGCCACCATGGCAACCTTGCCTCAATGGCCAGTCTTCATGCGTGACCCTGCACAGGGATTGTCAGCAGGCCCAAGCCCAGCCTGTCCTCGCCCAACAGCCACACACAAACACTTCCAGCAGGGGTCCCTAGAGAGCTGTCGGGATTTGGAACATTGATACTTTTTCCTCTTGCTAATACAGAGGAACTGAGGCCAATTGTAGAGCCCCCATCACTGTGCTGGCCTGAGGCCCAGTTCCTAAATTGAGAATGGATGGCAAATTTGAACTACCGAACTCCTTATTAACATAATATTCCCTCAGTGGTAGTGAGCGTAGTTCGTAGAATCAAAGGGGTAGATTTTCATCTGGGCCTGTTTTCGGGCCCAGACTTGGTACTGTTTGACCTGCACGTGCCCGAACTAAGAGGGCCGAGGGCCGATGATCGATGGACATTAGTCCTCGGGCCTCATGAGCAGCTTGCCCGAGCAAAGAAATCAATATCCAGCTGCCTGATTCGCTGGCAGTGGTCCTCAGCTAGGTCACGGGAGGGGCGGGGATTGGAGCAGGCTATGGAGCACTCCTGCTCCTCCCTGATCCACAGGATGGGATTTTTATTAAGGGAACAAAAAAGTGAACTTACTTTTTGTTGGCGGACATGGGGGGCGGCTGAAGAATCCTAAGCGGGGCAGGCCTGGGACGCCTAAAAAAAAGTCCCCCACGAATATAGCAGTGGAGCCAACGCCTGCGCCGATTGGGCGCAGGCCGTCCCACTGCTAAATGGGTGCGCTTTGCGCCCGAAAAACCGGTGGAATGCATACCAAGTTCTACCCTATAGACATTTACAGCACAGAAGGAGGCCATTCAGCCCACCGTGCCTGTGCTGTCCCTCTGAAAAAGCCCTTCGCTTAGTCCTACTCTCCTGCCCTTTCCTATATTCTTTTAAATATTCAAATATTTATCGACTTCCCTTTCAAATTCCGTTTCCCCCAATGTTTCTGCTCGGGCATTTCAGGTCCTAACAACCATCTGTGTAAAAAAATTGCTCCTAACCTGCCACTTTGTTCTTTTGGTAATGATCCTATATTTCTGCCCTCTAGATAGTGACTCACTGACACCTTGAGCAGGAGCTCGGTGTATCTATTGGAAACTGGGCCATTCTGACACTGCAGGGCCAACCCATCCCCTCCCCCGTTCAAATCTCCATTATACCTTTCTTTGTAGAGTTGATTTTCATGACTGATGGTTCCATTTGTTTGTTGTATAAGATTTGAATGATTTTATCCGAATCAATCCTCAAAAAACACTTGACCTCTTCCACCCATCGACAGACATTTATTAATTCAAGCACAAACAATTAACATGAAGAATCGAAAATGCTGGAGATACTCAGCAGGTCAGGCAGTGACATGATTCTTGTCATTCATGGGAAATGACTTATGACATAATACTGGGCGGCCTGCTGGTGGCGCTGTCTAGGGAGAGTATAAATACTCGGGCATGGGCCCAGCTTGCTCAGGACATTCTTTAACAGGAACTAGTGAAGGACAACCAGACCTCCATGTTGTAAAACAGTTGATTAAAGCTTTGTTTGACGCTTAGACCAAGTGCCTAGTAGTTTTCTTACGTCAGGGAGCATCTGTAGAGAGAGAAACAGAGTTAACATTTCAGGTCGATGACCCGACGTTAACTCTGTTTCTCTCTCTACAGATGCTGCCTGACCTGCTGAGTATCTCCAGCATTTTCTGTTTTTAATTCAGATTTCCAGCATCCGCAGTATTTTGCTTTTGTAATATGAAGAATCATTTACTTGCTCTGGTAACTCAATGTATCAACTATAGAATATTGGAATTTTATAGCACAAAAGGAGGCTTTTCGGCCCATTGTGTCTGCTTTGGCTTTTTTTCCAGAACAATTTGGTAGAAGGTTTAGAGGGGAGTTGAGGAGAACTTTTTTCACCCAGAGGGTGGTGGGGGTCTGGGACTCACTGCCTGAAAAGGGTGGTAAAGGCAGAAGCCCACATCGCGTTTAAAAGGTACTTGGATATGCACTTGAAGTGCCGTAACCTACAGGGCTATGGACCAGGATCTGGAAAGTGGGATTAGGCTGGATAGCTCTTTTTTGGCCGGCACAGACACGATGGGCCGAATGGCCTCCTTCTGTGCCATAAATTTCTATGATTCTATGAATCCAAATCTAATCCCGTGGCCCAGCTCCCTCCACATAGCCCTGTATCTTCCTCTGCTTCAAATGTTTATCCAGTTTAACCTTATGCTCGCTAGTTAACGACTCACTGACTTAATAAAACGCAGGTCCAATTCAACTCCCAAAAGCTCTCTATTTATTCATATTTTACCCTCTCTGTAACGCTGGGCCAAGCACCAGAAGTGAGCTACTGAGAGCTTCTGGGACAATGAAAGTAAATAAACCAGAGCTCAGGAACAGAATTCCCCAGGTTCTGAGGGATTTGGATTGCAGCCTAGTGCCCCATTGCTGAGCAGGCCGCTTACTCCTTCACTGCAGTTCTGTGGACAGCTGTGTTCGTGCACCTGAAGTGTCGCCTTGTGCCAAAAACCACCAATCCACTTAAAAGTCGCAAGTTTGATTCATAGATTTTTGTTAGGTAAGGGTATTACATAGAATATACAGCGCAGAAACAGGCCATTCAGCCCAACTAGTCTGTGCTGGTGTTTCTACTCCACACGAGTCTCCTCCCAT
The DNA here is from genome assembly GCA_030390025.1 of Squalus acanthias. Classification (NCBI taxonomy): domain Eukaryota; kingdom Metazoa; phylum Chordata; class Chondrichthyes; order Squaliformes; family Squalidae; genus Squalus; species Squalus acanthias. The sequence goes on from CM059440.1 coordinate 14,621,817, forward strand.
TCTATCTACCTCATCTCAGCCTTTCAGCATATCTTTCTATTCCCTTTTTCTCTCATGTACTCATCTAGTTTTCTTTTGAAAGCATCTAAGCTATTTGCCTCAACCACTTCCTGTGGTAGCGAGTTCCACATTCTAATCGCTCTCTGAGTAAAGACATTTCTCCTTATTTCCCTATTGTATTTATTCATATCTATCATGTATTTATGGCTGTGTTAAGGGTTATGGAACCAAGGCAGACAGATGGAGTTAAGATACAGATCACCAATGATCTAATTGAATAGCGGAACAGGCTTGAGGGGGCTGAATGGCCTGCTCCTGTTCCTACGTGCCTAAGTTCTACCAGTCAGATGATAAAGTGACACACAGTACATTCTCCTTCTCTCGGTAATCCTCTTTTATTCTTTCTTCTTCTTTTCACATCCCAACTGGCCATGGGATTTGCAAGTGCTGTCTCTCTGTTTCTGACAGGAGGGTGAACGAAAACAACACTATGGAGGTGTGACTATCCCAGCATCCATAGCGGTACAGAAAGCCCTCTATTAAAACTATAAGGCCAGAAATTACTGTTGCCATTATTGGCAACTACATACATTCAAACAATGTTTTAAATGGATTAACGCCACCGTGAGTTATTGACAAGACTCTAATTAGATTTCCCCTTTCATTTTTCTGCCCCTTTTTTAGGTTTAGGGTTAAGTACAACCTGCGGAGGGGGCAAGAGAGGAGCGGGGACATGGGGTGGGCCTGAATTTTGATGTTTGGTTGGCTTCTGATGAAAATTCATTGAAAACCTTAATAACTAAGTTACTAATAACTAATTTAACTAATAACTAACACCTCAACATCACAAGACACAGAACTAAGTAGAAGAAATGAAATGTAAATCAGACATTTGGGGGAGAGGCGATTTTAACCCTACTCGCTCAGCAGAAATCTGGCGGGTAGGCAGTTAAAATCGCCCTAGTCTTACCTATCCGAAAGCCGCCATGATCGCAACATCTGCAACTTTAACCTGCTCTCCTGAGCAGGCAGCAAGGACCCGCGCCCGGAGCCAACAGGGTCCTTCTTTACATATGCATGTTACAGCCTGATGACATCATTGAGACCCGACTGTAATTTTAACTCAGGCCTGAGCGGGGAATCCACCTGTTTAGCTTACATTTTAGGAATTTCTGGACTGCCCACCCATAAACTGGACTGTTTGGTTGGACACGGGACAGGTGCCAACCTTAATGAGGCCTCCTCACATCACATACTCTTCTGGTACAGGCCCGTCTACAGAGGGATATAGCAGACCATCACCTCCCTCCCCCGCCCCCACACCTTCCATAGCCCTGGTACTCACGCTCGCAGTGCTTCCCATCCTCCTTCAGCTGGTAGTTGTGTTGACACCTACACTGGTAGTGTGCCATCGACAATTGAACACAATTATGCTCACAGCCTCCATTACCAATCGAGCATGAGTTGACACCTAGGAGATGAAAAAACACAGTCAGATACACCAATCTGAAGATACACATGGTACATCAAGTTAATCTCGTACATGGTACATCAACTTTATCTTGTTCATGGTACATTGGCGAATACGCGGCCCTGCTATCTTCGTGTTGCTCTGTCTCTCCTTTTCTGCTTCTTTCTCTCTTCTCCTTCTCTTCCTTTAACTCTTCTCTTCTCGTCCCTCTCCCGTCTTCTACTTCTCTGTCTTCTTTTCTTCATTCCTTTCGGAAGGGTGGTATGGAACAGTGTGATCGGGAAAAGAGCCACCAACGGCTGTGGGCTGCATTTTGAGTCGGTGTTGCGGGGGAAAATGTGACTCTTAGTGGCTCCCCCCACCTGCTCAGTCCCATCAAGTCCCCTACGCCTTCATCTTCCTACTAACCTTCTTACCACCCCTCACTCCCATCACTGCCCCTATCTTTTCCCCTTTGAACTACCCTCAACCCTGTATCCTGCCCTGTCCTTTATTCCACTGTCACTCACTTCATTGTTCAACCCTCCATCCACTTGCTCTCCCCAAGTGGCAAGAGACCAGAGTCTTTCCTCACCCTCGACATCCTAACCTGCTCCCCTCCCCTTCCTATCCCTCCTTTCCTCAAAGTTTCCAAAAGGCTTTGGTTGTTTTCAAAATGCAACTGTTTTCCATTAATAAGTTAAAATCATAGGAAAGAAACTGTCTGTCATTCTTTCTATTTGTGTCTGTGTCTCTTTCTCCCTCGCAGCTTCTGTCTCTCTCCACCCCATCTCTCTCTCAACTCTTCTCTCTCTTTATCTCTCTATACCTCTCTCTGTATCCCTCTGTCCCATGGGTTTTAGAAATTAGAATCTCTGCATCACAGGTAAAAGCTATTAGCATTTGCCTTTTCTAACTGTCGACAAAATATGGGTGAGATAATTAGTTGACTTCAACATTCACCCATTTTGTTTTTTTGAAAATGGAACTAACATTAAATGAAGAAAAACTCTCTTCTCCTCTCTCTTCCCTCTCTCTCTCTCCCCCGTTTAATATACTTTCTAAATTTATAGAACACAAAACCAAAGCTAAAACAAGTGTCTAAATTACCAGTGTCATTTGACCCACACCCTCTCTTTTTCTCACTTATTCCATGGCTCTTCTGCCAAAAATTACTACGGATGATCATGAGAACCCCCGCGGAAATTCGCCCCGTAGCGCTACAGCTTGACCTCTGATTCCTGCTCCTGCCCGGCAAACCTCCGCACTGGGAGGTGTGAAGCCTGACTGCAAGGTTCCCCAAACCTAATTGAGTGGGACGGGCTCGAGGAGGTAGTCTGATTCTTGCTGTACTTGTGAAAACAGAACTAAGTTCCCAGATCAACTTAATCTTTCACCTTTTTAAGCATCCTGTTGGCACTTTGTTAACATTATGAAGGAGTTCGATAGGATAGACGTAGAGAAAATGTTTCCGCTTGTGGGGGAATCCAAAACTAGGGGCCATAAATATAAGATAGTCACCAATACATCCAATAAGGAATTCAGGAAAAACTACTTTACTCAGAGAGTGATGAGAATGTGGAACTTGCTACCACATGGAGTAGTTGAGGCCAATGGCATTGATGCATTTAAGGGGAAGCTAGATAAGTACATGAGGGAGAAAGGAATAGAAGGATAAATAGAGTGGAAGGAGGCACGTGTGGAGCATAAACATCGGCATAGACCAGTTGGGCCAAATGACCTGTTTCGGTGCTGTAAATTCTATGTTTAAACGGCATTTGAGTATAGATGGGCAGAGTTCGAGTAGTATGTGGGTTGCATTTTTCCTGCCAGAATTGGCAGTATAACTTAGTGGTAAGTCATGGCTCAGTGGGTAGCACTCTCACCTCTGAGTCTAGAAGGTTGTGGGTTCAAGCCCCACTCCAGAGACTTGAGCACTAATCCATGCTGACACTCCAGTGCAGTGCTGAGGGAGTGCTGCACTGTCGGAGGTGCCGTCTTTCGGATGAGACGTTAAATCAAGGCCCCGTCTGCCCTCGCAGGTGGACGTAAAAGATCCCATGGCACGATTCAAATAAGAGCAATATTTATCTCTCAACCAACATCACTAAACAGAATATTTGGTCACTATCACATAGCTGGGAGCTTGCTGTGTGCAAATAAGCTGCCGCCTTTCCTACATTACAACAGTGACTAGACTTCAAAAGTACTTCATTGGCTGTAAAGTGCTTTTGGGACGTCTTGAGGTCTTGAAGGGCGCTATACAAATGCAATTCTTTCTTCTTTCTAACCAGTGTTACTGAGTCGCACACATGGTGTCCCGCCCCCATATAAAACCCCAGAAATCCAAGGGTAATGTCAAAGGGGCGGAGAATCAGTGAAACAGGTCTCTGGCCCATTTCTCTTGATCTTTGAACCCAGAGAAATGGGGTTACCCTAGGGGCAAGGGGCAAGAATCTCGGCCTCATAACTAACACGGGATCGGTTTGAGGACACATGAAGGCCTTTATAAGACGGCGGCCAGCACTGCAGCATTATTAGCTTTACAATGAGCCTCTCCTCGGGTTTCCCTTTCCGGTCTCTTCCACTGCAGGTAATTCCAGTAGAATACAGCAAATCGGTAGCATTACTATCTCGATGCAGTGCAGCCGCAGTGGGAATAAGTGGAGGCAAAACCCAGAACCGTGGATGGGATTCAAGACAGAAACTGTAATGCATTAAGCAATTATTGACCAGCTCAGCTGCTGCAGTTTTGATTGGACACTAACCAGATCTGTTTCAAATCTCGCCAAGCATCTGCCATTTATGTTATAAATCCGTGTCAGTTACAAACGAAGCTGCCTCCCATTAAATAAAGACAGATGGAAATCATTTTGCTTTTCAATCTGTTCCCAGTTTTCTCTCCTTTCCTGAAGGCACTGATTCTTGCTGGGGTGCAGTAATCAAAAACCGACGACCTCCCTGGGCTGTGTGGCTTTGTCACTGGGCTGAACAGTGTATTTAGCCACTGCGTCACCAGGGCAGCTGTCGAGAAATCATACAGTAAACTCAACGATCCTACACTCCAAGTGTGGTGCCGCGATCCAATGGAGCCCAGATCGGAGCTAGGACTACAACATGGTCCCTCCCATCTGTGCTCCCTTGGTGTGAGGCTCCTCACTTGGAGCAAGGCATCAGTATGTTTACCGTAATCTCCCCTGGAATATCCACCTGGGGCTACAACACAATTCGTTATGAACACTTTAGGGCAGAGGTTACTCTCGGTGATGTTATTGTACGGATGTTATATCAAACCCTCTCTCCCTCTGCTATTTTAACAGTGGCGTTAACCCATTTATTTTAAACATGTTAACACCTCTGTTAAAATGGCAGAGAAGAGAATTCGTTACGAGCAAGTTCAGTGTTTGTACATCGGCGATAGTCATTTCTACCCTTGTTATGGGGGAGGCAGTCAGTTATTTTATATATTTCTCCCTTTCTTCTCTCTGCAGGTCTCATCACAGCATCCATTTACCCTCCCCTTGCTGAGAAGTGCTGGGGGAGGGTTGACAATTCAACTGGTAATTTGGTTCTTTGCCAATGTCCTCCAAGTGAGAAGCAGTTATTCTCCATTCTGTGGCCAAGATTGGGAACTCGCTGTTAACAATTTGGAGCTTTTACTCAGATACTTGAAAGGGAATCGGATATACATTTGAAAAGGAAAAAATTTGCAGCGTTATTGGGAAAGAGTGGGACTAATGGGACAGCTCCTTCAAAGAGCCGGCACAGGCACGATGGGCCGAATGGCCTTCTTCTGTGCTGTAAGATTCTATGATACTTCTCACGGGCTCAGTGCCAAAGACCACTCCCTAAAGTAAGCCTTGGCTCCCTGTGAACCTTTATACATTGACTGGGACTGAATCCAAGTCAGTATGCAGGTGGACCTAAGTCTGACAGAGATTCCATGGGAAGTCTTCCTGCGAGTACTAACAGGGTACTCTATATTTAGCTGGTCCTTTATTAACTGTGAAGCATGGCCCACAATCCATCTGGACCCAAGGAATTCACATTCATTTTTTTCAGAATCACACTGATGAGCCTTTCTCCAATCTTTACAAAAAATATGTACTTCTGCTCTACATAATCTGGCAAGGACATAGGTATCTTTCTGTGATTCGCCCTCACACCACCTTTACATTCTCATTCGTGCTTCAAAGCACATTTTTTTTTTGAAGGCCACACTCCCAACCAATATCTTAGAATCATAGAATGATACAGCACAGAAGGAGGCCATTCTGCCCATTGTGCCTGTGCCGGCTCTTTGGTAGAGCTCTCCAATTAATCCCACTCCCCTGCTCTTTCTCCATAGCCCTGTAAATGTTTTCCCTTCTGTTTCAAGAAACGATCTTTCACCCACTTGGGATCTTTCTCTCAAAACTGCTTTGTCTCACCACCTCATTCCCTTCCATCAAAAGCCAATTAAAAACCTACCAAGTTTCTCCATATTTTCAGTTCTCCCTCCCTCAATCTTCCCTGTCTCCTGCTCAGTGTCCATCGTCCTCCTGTAAAGCACATTCTTCTACATGAGGGGTGCGATATAAACGTAAGTTGCTGAGGGTGACTTTCTGGGATCTTACAGCATGCTGCATCATGGAATAATGGGTTTGTGCCTCATGTTTCCAGCATAGTAGGCAGTTTTCTGGCTACTCCCCCACAGGAAGTGGAAATAGAATCATGGGGCCATTAAGTCTATTTAACAATCCTGTATTAATAGGGTCCTTTCACTCATCGAATGGAAGCTGGGATGACCTAGCCTCCCAATAGCAATCATTGGGCTTCTTTTTCACCGGAGAGCAGGAAAAGGAGAGGAAAGAGCACGTATTGTAGTTCGGTCAACATCCCACAGGCAGGTAGTAAATGGTGGTCCAGAGACACATGGAGTGACAAGTCTAGACAGCAAGTCCACAAGCATAGACTTCCTCAGTAGATTGAAGACTCTTACACATGGTGGGCGGTTTCTGTACATGTAACTACCCAACTGACCAAAATACAAGTCTTCAGAGGGCAGTAAGTGGACCAGGAGTGGTGCTTGGGCTGTATTATCAGTATCCCCTGCAGTAAGGGAGGGGCAAGGGGAGCTGGCAGAAGCCAAGTGGTGATTCACAAGAGAGGAGCTCACAGCAGGCAGCTCAAGATCAGCGTCTGCAGAGAATCAGGCCCCTGCCCAACTTCTCAACCAGGGAATGCTGCGAAGCCCACATTCAACGTCCTGAATCCAATGCCTGAATTTAATAGGAATATGGGATTTAATTTGAAAGCAAGCTAGTCTTATCACCTCATCACAACGAGGAGCATAATATTTCAGCTAAAGAGAGCAAGATACAGATCAGAGTGCAACAACCATGGCCTACATTTCAACAGCATCATTATTATTACTCTCGTACTGATGGAGTACTGTGTACGGTTCTTGGCACCGCACCTTAGAAAGGATCTTTTGTCCTTGGAAGAAGTGCAATGCAGATTCACGGAAGATTACAAGGGTCAGATTATGAGGAGAGATTACATAAACTAGACTTGTAATCCCTGCAATATAGAAGGTTAAGGGGTGATTTGTTTGAGGCTTTTAGGATTTTGAAAGGAATTGATGGGGTAGATAGAAACATTTCCGCTCGTGGGGGAATCTAGGACAAGGGGACATAACCTTAAAATCAGAGCCAGGCCATTCAGGAGAGAAGTTAGGAAACACTTCTACACGCAAAGGGTGATAGAAGTGTGAAACTCTCTCCCACAAAAAGCAGTGGATACCAGCTCAATTAATCATTTTAAATCTGAGTATAAAAGGATATGGATATGGAACCAAGGCGGGTGGATGGAGTTAGGATACAGATCGGCCATGGTCTCATTGAATGGTGGAACAGGCTCGAGGGGCTGACTGGCCCACTCCTGCTCGATTCCCATTGACTTCAGTTTTACTAGGGCTCATTGATGCCACACTCGGTCAAATGCTGCTTTGATGTCAAGGGCAGTCACTCTCACCTCACCTCTGGAATTCAGCTCTTTTGTCCCTTTTTGGACCAGGGTTGTAATGAGGTCTGGAGCCGAGTGGTCCTGGCGGAACCCAAACTGAGCATCGGTGAGCAGATTATTGGTGAGTAAGGGGCGCTTGATAGCACTGTCGACGACACCTTCCATCACTTTGCTGAGGATTGAGAGTAGACTGATGGGGTGGTAATTGGCCGGATTGGATTTGTCCTGCTTTTTGTGTACAGGACATACCTGGGCAGTTTTCCACATTGTCGGGTAGATCCCAGTGTTCTAGCTGTACTGGAACAGCTTGGCTAGAGGCACGGCTAGTTCTGGAGCACATGTCTTCAGCACGACAGCCGGGATGTTTGCTGTATCCAGTGCGCTCAGCCATTTCTTGGCATCATGTGGAGTGAATCGAATTGGCTGAAGACTGGCTTCTGTGATGGTGGAGACCTCAGGAGGAGGCCGATATGGATCATCCACTTGGCACTTCTGGCTGAAGATGGTTGCAAACGCTTCAACCTTGTCTTTTGCACTCAAGTGCTGGGCTCCACCATCATTGAGGATGAGGATGTTCATGGAGCCTCCTCCTCTCATTAGTTGTATAATTGTCTACCACCATTCATGAATGGATGTGGCAGGACTGCAGAGCTTTGATCTATCCATTGGTTGTGGAATCGCTTAGCTCTGTCTATAGCATGCTGCTTCCGCCTTTTAGCATGCATGTAGTCCTGTGTTGCAGCTTCCCCAGGTTGGCACCTCATTTTTAGGTACGGCTGGTGCTGCTCCTGGCATGCTCTTCTACACTCCTCATTGGTCCCCTGGCTTGATGGTAATGGTAGAGTGAGGGATATGCTGGGCCATGAGGTTACAGATTGTAGTGGAATACAATTCTGCTGCTGCTGATGGCCCACAGCGCCTCATGGACGCCCAGTTTTGAGCTGTTAGATCTGTTCTGAATCTATCCCATTTAGCACGGTGGTAGTGCCGATGGAGGGTGTCTTCAGTGTGAAGATGGGACTTCGTCTCCACAATGACTGTGCGGTGGTCACTGCTACCAATGCTGTCATGGACAGATGCATCTGCGACAGGTAGATTGGTGAGGACGAGGTCAAGTAGGTTTTTCCCTCGTGTTGGTTCTCTCACCACCTGCAGCAGGCCCAGTCTGGCAGCTATGTCCTTCAGGACTCGGCCTGCTCATCCTGGAATGCAAAGATAATCCCCGGCTTCTTTTCTCTACTGCAAACCCTCTTCTTAAACCCCTCTCCCGTCTCCTCCACCCTCACCTCCAACAAGTACGAGAAGTTCATGGACTTCTTTGTCACTAAGATTGAGACCATCCAATCAGCTGCCTCTGCCGCTCCCTTCCCCTAGCCCACCGGGCCAAACTTCCTCGAATATTCCCCCCTGCCCTAGCCCTAAACTCACATCTTGCTCTATTTTCTCACCTATCTCCGCTCATGCCCTCTCACGCTCATCTTGTCCATGAGACCCACCTCCTGCTCCCTCGACCCTATTCCCCCTAAGCTGCTGACCACCCAACTTCCCTTCCTGGCTCCTATGTTAGCTGATATTGTTAATGGTTCTCTCTCCTCAAGTACTGTCCCCCCCCTTCAAAGCTGCCGTCATCACCCCCTCTACTCAAAAAACCAACCCTTGACCCCTCCGTCATTGCAAACTACCGCCCATCTTTTAAGACTGAGATGAGGAGTAATTTCTTCACTCAGAGGGTTGTGAATCTTTGGAATTCTCTGCCCCCCAAAGGGCTGTGGATGCTCAGTCGTTGAATATATTCAAGGCTGAGATAGATAGATTTTTGGACTCTAGAGGAATCAAGGGATTTGGAAATAGGGCAGGAAAATGGTGTTGAGGTTGAAGATCAGCCAGGATTTTATTGAATGGCGGAGCAGGCTCGAGGGGCCATATGGCCTACTCCTGCTCCTAATTCTTATGTTCTTATCTCCAACCTCTCTTTCCTTTCCAAAGTCCGTGAACGTGCTGTCGCCTTCCAAATCCATGCCCATCTTTCCCGGAACTCCATGTTTGAATCCTTCCAATCAGGTTTCCGCCCCTGCCACAGTCCCGAAACAGCTCTTATCAAAGTCGCAAATGATATCCTATGTGACTGCGACAAAGGTAAACTTTCCCTCCTATTCCTTCTTGAGCTGTCTGCAGCCTTTCACACTGTTGACCACACCATCCTCTTCCAATGCCTCTCCACCATCGTCCATCTGAGTGGTACTGCATTCGCCTGGTTCCATTCTTATCTATCCAGTCATAGCCAGAGAATCACCTGCAATGGCTTCTCTTCCCGCTACCGTACCGTTACCTCTGGTGTCCCCAAGGATCTATTCTCGGTCCCCTCCTATTTCTCATCTACATGAGGTATTACATTTTGGTAGGAAGAATAGGGAGGTCACTTATCACATGGAGGGTGCGAGTCTAGGTGGGGTAGAGGAACAAAGGGATCTCGGAATATCCAAATCACTAAAAGTTGCAACACAGGTTAGCAAGGCTATAAAAAAGCAATCCAAGCACTAGGGTTTATTTCTAGAGGGGTAGAATTGAAAAGTAGGGAAGCTATGCTAAACCTGTATCGAACCTTGATTAGACCACACTTGGAGTACTGCGTGCAGTTCTGGTCGCCATATTATAAAAAGGAGATAGAGGCACTGGAGAGGGTGCAGAGAAGATTTACAAGGATGATACCAGAAATGCGAGGGTATACATATCAGGAAAGGATGAACAGGCTGGGTCTCTTTTCTCTTGAAAAAAGGCTGAGGGGTGACCTAATAGAGGTTTTTAAAATTATGAAAGGTTTTGATAGAGCAAATACAGAGAGAATGTTGTGGGGAAGAGCATAACTAGAGGCCATCAATATAAGATAGTCACCAAGAAATCCAATCGGAAATTCAGAAGAAACTTCTTTGCCCAAAGAGTGGTGAGAATGTGGAACTCGCTACCACAGGGAGTGGTTGAGGCGAATAGTATAGATGCATTTAAGGGGAGGCTGGACAAACATATGAGGGAGAAGGGAATAGAGGATTATGCTGATAGATTTAGATGAGGAAAGACGGGAGGAGGCTCAAGTGGAGCATAAACGCCGGCATGGACTGGTTGGGCCGAATGGCCTCTTTCTGTGCCGTAAATCCTATGTAATCCTCTGCTGCCCCTCAGCAAAAACACAGCTGACGGCACCCAGCTCTACCTCACCACCACCTCTCTCGACCCCTCCACTGTCTCTAAATTGTCAGACTGCTTCTCCGACATCCAGTAAATATTCCTCCAACTAAATATTGGGAAGACCGAAGCCACTGTCTTTGGACCCTGTCACAAACTCCATTCCCTTGGCACCGGCTTCAACCCTCTCCCTGGCAACTGTCTGAAGCTGAACCAGACTGTTCGCAACTTTGGTATCATATTTGTCCCCGAGATGAACTGCCGACCACATATCCACGCCATCACTAAAGTCGCCTGGTTCCACCTCCGGAACATCGCCCGACTCCATCCCTGCCTCAGCTCAGCCGCTGCTGAAACCCTCATCCATGCCTTTGTTACATCTAGATTTGACTATTCCAACGCACCCTGGCTGGCCTCTGTAAACTTGGGGCCATCCAAAACTCTGCTGCCCGTGTCCTAACTCACACCAAGTCCCGTTCACCCATCACCCTTGTGCTCTTGACCGACATTGGCTCCTGCTTAAGCAACGCCTCAATCTTAAAATTCTCAGCCTTGTTTTCAAATCCCTCCATGGCCTTGCTCTTTCCTATCTCTGTAATCTCCTCCACCTCTACAACCCTTCAAGATGTCTACGCTCCTCCAATTCTGGCCTGTTGATCATCCCTGATTTTAATCGCCTCACCATCGGTGGCTATGCCTTCAGCTGCCTGGGCCCAAAGCTCTGCAATTCCCTGCCTAAACCTCTCCGCCTCTCTTTCCTCCGTTAAGACACTCCTTAAAGCCTACCTCTTTGACCAAGCTTTTGGTCATCTGCCCTAATATGTCCTTATGTGGCTCGGTGTCAAATTTTGTTTGATAATCGCTCCTGTGAAGCGCCTTGGGACATTTTACTACGTTAAAGCCGCTATATAAATACAAGTTGTTGTTGTTTAAAGTATATGATAAAAAGAAAAGCAGCACCACTTCTGTCGAGTTGAAGTAACAACAAACAGCAATGTGGTTGGCGAAGGACCAGAACAATTCAATCCTCAGTAAGACAAAGCAGATCTCTTCCCAGGAAATAATCGGATCCACTTCTGGAAATTGGACATGTCCATGACCGTGCGAGAATAGACTGTCCATTCATCTTGCTGTAGCTTTGGGTTCCAATTGCACCCCACAGAGTTTAATAAGATCCTGCCTTGGCAGTTAGATGAAATTCCAGTACCTTGCACAAAGAACAAGCATCTGGAGATCCTGGAGAACCTCCAATGTTCCCTGAAGCCAGACTGGTAAGGGAAGAGTGCCTGCCCATTCCCAGCTTAGTCAATGGATTGTAGACATCACAGTCACTCACTGCCGGCATGAGTCACTGACCACCAGGCTATGAAGCCCAGATGTACATCATTAGTGTGTCCTTAAAACAAACAAGGGCTTGAAATGCGATGATGTGACAAGAGAGCCTTTACAAACAAGTTTCAGCCACATCAAACTACCCTTTTGTGCTCAGTCCCAGGCCTGTCAACAGATCCACACGCCAATGCTCCCCCACCTCATTCTCAATCTTGACTCTTACCTTTGAAGCTTCGTTTTTTAATGAGACTAAGTTTCCCTTGCTTTCACCGGGTACTTTCCTCTCCTTGCCAGATCCTCATGCTCCCATTTTAGTTGCTAAGCGAATGGTCAAGTAATCTTCTCTCAAAAGTCCTCCAATGCTACTTGAACTGGTGATATATGCTGCAGCAACCAGGGTGCCAATTCTCTCTGCAACAACGCTGCTGCCCTCTGACATGAATCTTGTCATTCATGTGGAAATGACTTATGAAATAATACTGGGCGGCCTGCTGGTGGCGCTGTCCAGGGAGAGTATAAATACTCGGGCATGGGCCCAGCTTGCTCAGGACATTCTTTAACAGGAACTAGAGAAGGACACAACTAGATCGCCATGTTGAAAAACAGTTGATTAAAGCTTTGTTTAACGCTTAGACCAAGTGCCTAGTAGTTTTCTTACATCACCCTCCATTGCCCATCTCTCGGTGAGACGATGGTTGAGATTCTCTCCTCCTCTTCTGAAGGCACTGACTTGTGCTGGGATACAGCTCCACTGATGCCAGTGGCCCTGGCCCTAGTGACTATTCTTTGGTCAGCCGAGATGGCGAGTTACCATGGTCACCCCATGGCTAACCCTATTAGCCGAGCCAGAATTGCAAAACAAATCAAGTTGCGGTGGGTCTGAGTGCCAGCCAGCTCTGGTGATGGAGTCGTGGTCAGCAGGGTGTTATGCCGGAGCCTCCAGTCGTGGTCAGTGGAATTATTGGCCGGAGCCTCCAATCATGGTCGGCGGGAAGTTAAGCCGTGTCTCCGGTTGTGGTCAGTGGAGAGTTGGGCCGGAGTCTCCGGTTATGGTCAGTGGGGAGTTGGGCCGGAGTCTCCGGTTATGGTCAGTGGAGAGTTGGGCCGGAGTCTCCGGTTATGGTCAGTGGGGAGTTGGGCCGGAGTCTCCGGTTATGGTCAGTGGAGAGTTGGGCCGGAGTCTCCGGTTATGGTCAGTGGGGAGTTGGGCCGGAGTCTCCGGTTATGGTCAGTGGAGAGTTGGGCCGGAGTCTCCGGTTATGGTCAGTGGAGAGTTGGGCCGGAGTCTCCGGTTATGGTCAGTGGAGAGTTGGGCCGGAGTCTCCGGTTATGGTCAGTGGAGAGTTGGGCCGGAATCTCCGGTTATGGTCAGTGGAGAGTTGGGTCGGGGGGAGTTGGGTCGGGGGGCAGTTGGGTCGGGGGGGAGTTGGGTCGGGGGGAGTTGGGTCGGGGGGTCGGGGGGAGTTGGGTCGGGGGAGTCGGGCCGGGGGGGGAGTTGGGTCGGGGAGAGTTGGGTCGGGGGGAAGATGGATCGGGGGGGTCGGGGGGGAGTTGGGTCGGGGGGGAGTTGAGTCGGGGGGAGTTGGGTCGGGGGGGAGTTGGGTCAGGGGGAGTTGGGTCGGGGAGGAGTTGGGTCGGGGGGGAGTAGGGTCAGGGGGAGTTGGGTCGGGTGGGTCGGGGGGGGAGTTGGGGTCGGGGGGGTCGGGGGGGGGAGTTGGGTCGGGTGGGTCGGGGGGAGTTGGGTCGGGGGGGAGTTGGGTCGGGGGGAGTTGGGTCGGGGGGAGTTGGGTCGGGTGGAGTTGGGTCGGGGGGGTCGGGGGGGGAGTTGGGTCGGGGGGGAGTTGGGTCGGGTGGGGTCGGGGGGAGTTGAGGTCGGGGGAGTTGGGTCGGGGCGGAGTTGGGTCGGGGGGAGTTGGGTCGGGGAGAGTTGGGTCGGGGGGGGAGTTGGGTCGGGGGGAGTTGGGTCGGGGGAGAGTTGGGTCGGGGGAGAGTTGGGTCGGGGGGAGTTGGGTCGGGGGGGTCGGGGGAGTTGGGTCGGGGGGAGTTGGGTCGGGGGGAGTTGGGTCGGGTGGGTCGGGGGGGAGTTGGGTCGGGGGGGGAGTTGGGTCAGGGG